>WBMW01003638.1:0-88765 GCA_013396635.1 Penelope pileata | reverse complement strand
CCTGCTGGCCACGCTTCTCTTGATGCAGCCCAGGATCCCGTTGGCCTTCTGGGCTGCAAGCGCACACTGCCGGCTCATGTTGAGTTTCTCGTCAACACACACCCCCAAGTCCCTCTCCTCAGGGCTACTCTCAAGCCATTCTCCGCCCAGCCTGTATGTGTACTTGGGATTGCTCCGACCCAGGTGCAGGACCTTGCACTTGGCTTTGTTGAATTTCATGAGGTTGGCATGGGCCCACCTCTCAAGCCTGTCCAGGTCCCTCTGGATGGCATCTTTTATTACGAGGAGAATCACAGTGTGCGTACATGGCTGAGCAAAACCTCCAGGAGTGTATTAAATGAGTTCAAGCAAATGAGCTAGATAAGTCAGATGTAACACCATACATTTCTCCATTAAATATTTTTTAGTCACTGCTTCTTTACAATATTGAAATTTGAAATTTATGCCTAAACTAATCCAGGTTAGAGACAAACATCACGAATATCTGAAAAGCTAAATATTCTCAGAAGCTAGGTATTCAAAATGACTTTTATACAAATTAAATTCAAAAAAAATGGCTTAAAGATCATGACAAATTTTTATATGCATAACATCACAGCAGGATCTGTTAATAAACAGATCAATAGCTATGAAAGCATACAGCGTTTTAAAATTTCTGCCAAGCAAGAATGTCATTTACTCAATTACATGTTAAAAGGTAAAACACTCAATAAAGCAATGAGGAAAACCTTTTTCCTCCTTTCTCTTTCTACTTCAACACTCCAATTGACTAGAATGAACTGAACTGAGCTGTTTTAATTGTAGTGTAATAAACAATAAGCTTGACCTAAACTGACAACTGTACCAGCGTAAACCAGCAAGGTAAGTCACTCCATTGTCAAATCCAGATACATTAAAGGAGATTGTCTTGAGTTCTGACCCAAATCTTAACATCACTGGAAGGATTACTAGTGCTCTTAACAAGAGTTGAATCAGACTAGCAGAGGCTAACAGAGAAACTACCACGTCATGTAAAAACATGGCTTATTTTGGAGAGAGAGACCACATCTTTTGCTTTCTTGCATTCCAACCATACAACAGTTGATCATTGACCCCCTTGTTTTACTCACCTTGACTTTCCTCTCATCAGAACAAGACTGTATGTCAGAATATGACGGAGACCACAAAGAAGTCAAAGCAAAACAGCAGCAACTCCTGATGAATTTTTTAGTGATCCCAGTGGAGTAATCTCCCTGACACTCTTCCGCAAGCTAATATCCCTGAGAAATCAGCAGGAGGTTTGTTTGCATTGACTCTTCAAAATTAAACACTTCAAAAAGTAATCCAACCTGAAAAGACAAACACCCTTCCTGAAACAAGCCTGGGACTGTATTGATACAAGCAAATGTGAGAACAATAATCAATTCTTCAGCTTCCACCATTTAGATTTTCTCCATTCTGGGAGAAATACTGCAACTCTTTTCCATCTACAAAGCCCTGGAAGTGACAAGAACCAGCACATTTTAGAATAGTTATGAGGATGCTTGAGATAACGGCATCACATTGACTGATGTAACATTAGGCAAGTTTCTATTACCTATTGAGCTGACTTTCCAATGCTTTCTAATTAATAGATTTCAATTTCATTGGGAAAAAATCTACCTAGTTCATGGAGTTTTATCCAACCATTTAGCTTGGAAAGCTTGTATTTTAAAAATGTCATACCACACAAATGAGAAAAGCAACTAACATTTTTCTTAGCTTCTTGTCAAATCTCAACTCCTTTAATGCTATCCCAAGGATGAGAAGCCACAGGAATATTGGCGAGTGACCTACCTTTTGAGTCTTGTGATTCAAGAAAGATTTGCCTTACTATTTCAGAAATTAAATTAGGTAGTGTTTTCTCCCCATGCCTCCCCCAGCTTTTCACAGTTATACTGACTGCTTCTTTCATAGAGCCATCAACCCACTTGCTCCTTCTGCCACTCAGCAAATCCAAAGTACTGGAGACAGGAACTCCAAAAATAAAAAGCATACAGGTGTTTGAGTGACTTCCTATCATCATCCACATCCTATCTGAGGCACAGTGAGGGCTGTTGTCTCAGCTGCTTACAATTACTTTAATCAGAAAGTTGTCTTCCACTTCACCTCATGCGTTTAAGGAAGCAGAGAACTCATGTTCCAGATTTATCTAATACAGGAATAACAGGCATAACAGTCTTCTGATTTGTTCAACACTACTTTATTCCCTAAACAGAAGTGTCCTGCGCCTTGAATAACTTCATTGCCAGTTTTCCTTAACTTCTAACTGGCACCAACTCTCATTTATCTTCTCCTATCCATTCCTCATCTCTTATTTCCATCTTCAGCTCAACATTCTCCTCTAGGATCCCATCCCCCTTACCCACACACCCCTAACATTCCTATCAACTCCGTCATTTTATTCTGCTCATAATCACCTTGTCCAGCCAGGTTCAATAGTCTCAACTCAGATTTCCACCATGATCTTTAACATGACAACAGCCCTTATAGTTTTTCCCTGTGATTTTATTTCCCTACATTAAGAAAATACACTTATCTGCACCTGGGGGGCTTGAGAGGTGGCTGATTTTGTGGTTGACTTGACTGGGTATATACATATTTGGCTGCTGCTAATCAATAAACTTGCCTTTTAGCTTGCAGCACTGAGGAATACAGAGTAACAGTAACAGGTGGGAAAAGAAATGCACAGAGGTGGAGTTAAGCTGAAGGCATCATGACATGAATTTGGACTTTTGGTGACAAATCACTGAATTTTTCTTGAAAGAAATGTTCAGACTTCACATCTACTGAGATATTCAGAAATAGCATATGCAGCATGTAATGTCAATGAACGTTTTCCAAACTATTTAAAATCACCTGAACAGGGAAAAGCCTACAAAGCATGTATGTGGGATACAACTCTGAGTAATGAAAACATGTGCAAGTAACTATAACTGCACTGCTTCACGGTTTTAAATTCAGGCACACATTTTGTTAACTCATTAACTTGGTGCATTACTTGCTGCCTTACATCATGAGTTTGGGAACCGTAACAAAAATTCTCTTCCCAGGTCAGTCTTCTTGCAGGTGAAACAAGAGGATAAAGAACGTCAAAAAAAAAAAGTTGCACACATGAATAGAAAAAGACTTTACCCAGCAGACTCATAGCAGTTTTGACAACAAAAGAGGATGACTAATTTAGAAAACAAAAACAGAGCAGAAAGCAGAAAAGTGTGGTACAGTAAGTTTCTGTTGGTGGCAGAAGTTTTTTTGCTTGTTTTTTTCTCCTGTAAGAGAACTTCTTCCTTCATTAAACCAGCCATGAAAAATATTTCAGTTGCAGACTAGGCTTTCACCAGTAAATAGGAAAAACAGCCACTCATGTAAAATCAGGCATTTGGATTGTGACCTTGATAAATAACTCTTGTTAGAAACTGAACTTTTTCTGCAGTGAAATTTAGGTAATCAATCCCCTGGAATCAAAGAAAATATCTTTAATTTGATCCCAGAGTAACAAACTGGCATGCTAGCATCCCCTTGGAGAAGAAAAAGACTACTTTGTTTATTTAGCAAAAGCTGGATGGGATGCTAAACATACAGTGTTTACTTAGACCTTTCTAGTCCAGCAGCAAACAAAATAAATACAGTTTTGTTAGAAAAAGAATTCCAATAGACATCAGAATCTTGTTGCCTTACTAACAAAGTTAGCTTGTGTGTCTGTGTAGACATCCATCACAGAAAACAAATCCAATCTCCTTAAATATGGGTACCAAGTCTTGACCTCTCAAATCCAGGTTTTACTCTCTAGACATCTTTCATCAGCAAGATGCAGGAAGCAATATGTTTGCATGTGAAAGAGAAGGAAGATGAGAGGTGAACTACATGTGAAAATATTACTGGGGGGGAAGAACACAGCGTTGGCTTTGTGTTGGAGCTCTGGTTTCTACAGAAAAAAAAATCTAAAAAATGTATTTAGGTCACTCCGAAAGTAATGCCTCTTATTTATTTCCGTGGAAACTACAACAGATACAAAGAACACAATAACACTATTTGATAGAGCAAATTTTCAGCTACAAAACACTTTTTCAACATGGTCACCACAATTAGCGGTGTATTTTCACCAGCAGTGAACAAGAGCCTGCATGCTGCACTTGTAAAAATCTGCACCAGTGGGATGTGACGCTGCCAGTGTCACCACTGCTGAAACGCATCACCCACCCCTCACTGTGCTCACATCCACTGTTCGGTCTCCATAAGTGTTCAGCAAGTGTCAATGAATGTCAGTGGGTGCTATTTTTTCCGCATGGAGGAATTCAGTCCCACCCCTTTGCTCCATCCACACTCCCGTGTCCAATGCCATTGTGTCCCAGTGCCCCTCTGTTGCCATCTGTCACATGGCAACAACATGGAACAGAACATTGGTGGGAAGGTTCAACCTCTACTGCCATCCCACCGTCCATCCTACATCGATATTCCTCTTCAAAATCATCTCTAGCATTCTAGGGGGTCAGTCATCAGTTGCCCTAACAAACATCATAGGAACATGGGCAAATGAACAAATTTGTTAGGATATATACATTAGCAGCCACAAAAACTAACTTGACCTGAGTTTTTACTCTATCAAAAAGTTTGTGAAGGTTTAGTAACAATAAATTACATCAGAAGTTTGGATTTAAAAATTGTTATTCTGATTGAGTACTTCATTTGTATTATAACCCACAGGGATCTCAGAAATGGGACAGCAGGTGTACTTGGCCTACAATTGTATGGCTGCTACAGCATCTCTCCTCATTCTATCTGTTTTCCTGGTCCAACACAGTAAGGCACGGGGTTACACACCCAGATTATTCTATTCTCAGAAAGAACACAAATTGGTTTTCTCAAGTTCATCTTGTATCTGAATTACTGGCTGTATATTCTTTCAAGTTTATTATCCTTTCAGAATCTCTTTCCTGTTCTATTTTTCATACAGAATTTCAGAACTAGCTTGGAAAGATTAAGCAAGAGCTGCCACTATGTTCACAATATGAAAATAAAGTAATTTGTTTGCTTGATTGATGGCCACAGTGCTCTCCCAAGATGTGACTAACACAAGCTAAAGAGCATTGTGGGGAGGTCATTAAGGTTTTTATTGATTTCCTCTGATTTCTGGACAATATATCAGCAGTCTTCACTACTTCCACTTGAAATTTTTAATTTAAATAACCAGAAACAACCAAGCAGTCATTTGCTTCCCTTAAAGCTGTGACCATTTTGTATTGATAACTCAGAACAGAAAGCACAATGCCGCTTTGTTACTCATACTGTTAGTCCTACCAAGACAATGATGTTAGAACAGTGCAAGTAAATGAACCAATGATACACTAAATGTAAGACTTTTGACTTGTTCTGCTGCTGTCTGACAGATCAAGAAAGTGGGTAAACAATTCATCATCTCATCAAGAGGTAGCGAGATGCAGGAAGCAACATTTACCTGGGAAAGTGAAGGAAGATGACAGGCAGACTGCATGTTAAAACACTATGCAGGGAACAAATTAGCAATGCTGGCTTTGTGTTGGAGCTCTGATTGCTACTACAAAAAAAATCTGAAAAAATGAATGCATTACGGGGTCAAATCCACCCAAGTTTTATGGGAGCTGTATTTCTCTTTGCTGAACGCTGTGTTTGCTTATGAAATCTACAACTTTCACAATGAGAAAAAAAAAATCAAACCAGATAAGCAACAGTCAGTATTATACCTTATTATGAGTGTTTTCACAAAAAAGAAATTCTACAACTAAACCTGATACTTCTTTCTCTGTGTCAAAGATGATATCTTTTCACTCTCTGCACCAAAATCACTCTTAGATGAGCTTCAGCAGCTTTGGATTTTTATCTTCTTTCATCATTGTCGCTTGCAATAGTTTCCAGTTCTGAAAACATCAGAATTCCTTCAAAAATATGCCTTCTACTTCTAAACGATGGCTGGCAGGAAAGTTGGTCATTGATGTATTATTCTTTCTAGATCAAACCATCCAACCAGAAAGTTTTAAGTGAGTTTCCAGATACAGGTTTCTCAGCTCCTGCTCCCATTTCTAAGTAAACCAAATAGTCTGCAGCTACAACTGAACATTTGCAACAAAGACGGTCAAATAGAGATACATTTCCTAAAAACTAAACAAAATAATAGGGATATTTTAAGATCTGCTAGGTATTCCTACTTGTTGAGCAAATTATCCAACCTCTGTTCACTATCTCTCAAAAATTTCTTTAAGCCTGTTAAGCATCTCTCCCACTTGTGTTCCAAAGGAAAAAAGCCTATCAAGTATCTGCTGTATTCAAAACATCAACTTACAAAAAAACAAAAGCCACGCAAATAGAGAGCACTAGCAGTGTATTAGATTGCTTTCCTGACTTGAATTCACTATAGGAATACTACTCCCCCCCCCCCAGAATGCCGTGGGAAGATTTGATGCNGAATGCAGTGGGAAAGTTTGATGCCAATTGTTACAGCAGAGACAATGGAAAATTGGTTAGGAGATGACTGGGAGCCACTGCTAGCAGAGCACAGCTCTTTCCGAGAAGTCACATAGTCACATCCAGGTGCTACCCACACCTGGAAAAAACATCCATAGGTGAAAGTAACAGGGTAAACCAGATGCTTTCTGCACTGACAGACCAGCATCAAATGAAACAGACAAAAACAGAAGAAATCTAATTTCCAGCTACGGGAACAATTCCAGTGCAGCTTTTTGATAAAGTAATCAAAATTACCTACTAGCAAGATAATTACTGAGTTACGCCTTTTAAGTTCAATATTTTAAAATAATATTTAAGTGTTGAATAAACCCTTATACAGTCATGGATGTTTTACAATCTCAAAATATATCAAATATATTTCCAAGTTGCTTTGTGATTTGCCTCTGCTTCTACATGACCTATGACATTTTGATTTCACGCTGTGTTCAGGGCCTTCCTTGAAAATACTGCACTGAATAGGAACATTAACAGGAAAGCCACTGTCTTAGGAAACAGCAGTTTCCCAAAAACAGTTGAGGCAATTTTTTTTTTTTTTTTTAAAAAAAAGTCAGGTTATGTGCACATTTAAAAATAGAGAGTTTGTATTAAAATGTATTTTACTTTACAATAATGTTTTTATTTCTGACAAGGAGCAAGCTGGTAGGAACATTCAACACTAGGAAGGCTGAAGTTACCATTTACAAGGAATCTCACAGATTCTGTTTCTAGTTGCACTTTGGATGAGCACTAGGAAGAATTTTCTATCAGCATCTTGCTCTCTCGAGAAGATTCTCCCCCAGTTCCACATCCAGCCACCTCACCACCCGTTAGCTACGCCTCTGACCGCCAGGACTGCAACCACAGCAATGCTCTCCCAATGCTATAGTCACATCATTTTGCTGCAAGCTTCATCTCCAGGGTGATACGTAAAGAACTGATGGTGATCTTCAGGTTCAGGGTGAGGACAGTACCAAGGCCTCTACGTGAGTGTCATCAAGAAAAAAAATTCAGGTGCAAATAACATTGCTTTAGACAAATGGGAACTAGAGATACAGCGTCCAATAAATACTCTCTACTTCCAAAAGCAATTCCCTCCCATGGCGCAGCAGAGACCACACATCTCTTACTTTAAGATAAAATTAAACTAATTTCTTCATTACTCAGACTGATTGTCTGAGGATGTGCACATCCTTGACATTTACTTCGGTGTGGTAGTCTGGCACTTGCAAAATGTTACGTGGAACCAAAACACTCATGCTTAAGGAGGGATGCTCTTACTAGCATCAAACTACTCATAAATTATAGCTGGTTTCCGTGTTACTTCCCTCAAACCAATTTGAACAGGCTGCTGGAGGATGTCCTATAGCAAAATGATCAGCATCCTCTGAGACACTGATGGCTTTTGTGTCACTCTCCCCTCCCATGATTTGCACTGAATGCATCCTAAAAGCATTCATGACTTTGTCTCCTTCCTAGTATGTCAACTACTAATTAATCAAAACCTGATTTTAATTGGTAACATTTGCACATTAATTTGAACGATGATTGAAAGCACTTCAAGTCAAGCACCACTGTCTGTTCTTCCAAATAAAACTGTGGCAAAAATCCCCTTTCCAGAAAAGGGGAAAAAAACCATTAAACTGAAATGCATAATGTAGAAGAAAATAAGCCTCTGGAGTAATATTTTTGTAATACTTGACCAAATCATGAGGAGCACAATAAGCTTCTAATTCAAGAGCATTCAACCATACGAATGTCTTGCCAACAGCAATACACCATGTTTTGACGACTTTCTCATTAATCCAACAGAAGCATACATCCAGACACCACTTACAAATCAAAGTGCAAAATAACATCAGGGTCATTCCATCATGGTGCTACATGCAAAGCATTTCAAAATCACTGGATGATCAAGTGGATTAGTCTGACACTTGTGGAACTGATGTCTGGGCTTTGTTTCAGTTTTAAGTAGAAGTTTGAGAAAAATTTTTGTCCAGCTCCCTGATCTCTTATATCTAGGTAAAGGCTCTTGCTAGCGCAGTTACAACTGATCATCACTGCACCATAAAACATCCATAAAGCAAGAAGCATCCATAAGGTATTTAAGAAATAGGAATGAAAATATCAATATTTTCCCACTCTGCAAAGAAAATGCATTAAAAAAAATCAGTAGGTAAAAAAAAAATTCAAGCTTTCCTGAAACAAAGCCCCCAAACCCCAGCAGTAAGTCTACTGATCTTCAGAAATTATTGAACTAGGTCACTGAGGCCAAGAGAAAAGACTCATATTTAGATCCTTATTAAAATGCCAAGTTTTAGGTCCTATATATGTTAAATATCAACACCTGAAAATAGTACCCCACTGACCTACACAGATGTTGGAATGATTATGAACAGCTACTCTTTTCAAAAATAAGATTTCCAGTTTGAAAGCCTATTACTAAGTTTGCTTTATTGCAAACTTTCAATATTATAACAAAGCTTTTTGAGCTCATGCAGATCAGTTTAACATTAAGAACTAAAGTTCTGATGTACAAGGATATGTTTTTGATAGAACCTACATTAAGATCATGATTTTAGAGCATGTTTATCTTATTAAATAATTTGCTTTAAAACTGAGTTCTATTTTTGTGCTCCAGAGAGCATTCCAAGAGCAAAATCTATTTGTTTTCCTAATTCTTAAAACCTGTATCTTTCTATAGCAGGACACAGATTATCCAGAATGACGGTATACTACAATAAATGTAGGTGGTGGTATTTTTTGAATGGGAGAAGGGGGCAGGGTGGCTGGAGGGGTGTTCTTAAGGTCATAATTCCATCCTAAAGTCACAATTTGTTTCATTACCTGCAATATTCAGGCATAGTAGAGCAATGAGAATATCATTCTGAGAGCAGACTAAATCCTATGGTTTTAAGTATGTAAATATAAAAGTCTTCAATAACCATTTTATCTCCAAATTATGACTTAGAACTACATTCTGCTGATTACTGGATTTAAGTTAAAGGACAAAAAAAACCCACTTTATCATCATCTCTGCATGGCTTGCTGTTTTCTAGTCAAGCATGATGACTGCAGCATAAAGCCACACTTCTTGATTAAAATGTCAAATTCTGTTCTGCCCTAAATTCCCCTGAACACCAAGTGATGTTTCTGAAGAAATGTATGACCAACAGTTGGATCTCCAAATGTTAAATTAAAAAATCATGAAATAAAACAAAGGTGAGAAAGGCTATTTTACTGCATTGCAGTTCTATTTTTTTTCTACAACTGCTGAATATTCAATGTGATAAAATTATATCCACAGACAAGAAGGCACCAATTCCATATAATGGATATTGATCGAACTAATAAAATTATCTGAACCAAATGCAAGATTATTATTAAAATGAGACAATACACAGTTATATAGCTCCATAACTTTACATGGTAGTTTGCCAACTCCAAAAAAGAACAGGCACCTATTCTGCAATCTAAATGTGAGTTATGAAACGTGATAGAACTCAAAATAAAAAGTGGTGGCAAATAAAGATTCTGGTGAAAAAAAAAAAAGGCAGGGGGGAGATGAGTGAAATAATTTCATCAACTTTCATATGAAAACTTTCAACACAGTAACTGATGCCAGGATATTTGCCTTCATAAATCAATGTGCTTCCACTGTAGTTGGACCACAATGCTTGTGCATCAGAGAGAGCTGGGATGGTGAAGTACCATGGAACATAGGTAAAGAGTTTGCCCCATAAATTCTGGTGCAGAATGAATCTGATTCCTCCACTGACATTTTCTGTTGCAAATTTATAGATGAAGACCCAAAAATGTACATTTGAGGTTTTTTTTTTTTAA
The DNA here is from genome assembly GCA_013396635.1 of Penelope pileata. Lineage (NCBI taxonomy): Eukaryota > Metazoa > Chordata > Aves > Galliformes > Cracidae > Penelope > Penelope pileata. Next base: position 78,427 of record WBMW01003638.1, on the reverse strand, counting down.
GTAACATAGAAAGTTTCCGTTGAAAGAATGCATTTTCTATCAACCAATTACTAATCCACCAGAAAACTGCCCAGCTGGCTATAATTCAATTTTTCCTTCCTACAGATGCCAGTAAGTACCAACTAAAGACAAATGAACAAAAAACTGTTTTAGAAGTTTTTTCAATCTCAGAAGGCATGATGGAACAAAATAGATTCATTAGCATTATCACTTTAGTCAAGTAAAATATGAAACATCTAGCTTGTCAATCTTCTGTGTATCAACACTTTTCCATGGACTACCCTGGACTAATTATTGCTAACTGAGAATGGAGCTCAACGCACCCCATCATTACACTCTATGCTACGCAATTCAAAGACACTGAGTAGAATAAATCCAGAAAAAGCCTTTGAAATTAATTGGGGTTACTGCAGTCTTACTCTGATGTCATTCAGATCTGTGCCTTGTCTAGAATAAATACAGCATGTTTGCACAAGAGTGAATGAATTTCACTGGAGGCAGGCACACAGGTATTTGTGAACAGAAGGGCAGATCACCACCTGAGAGAGATCAAGCAATCATCACCTAAGTAGTGAGGCCATTTTATGGCTACGTGCACTTAATTTCTCTTCCCAGAGACAATGCCTGCAGCATTGTAAGGCTGACTTCCAGTCAACACTGCAGCCCTCCTAAAAATGTCACAACCAGAAGTTCCAGCCCCCGAGCTTGTGGCAGTGAAAAGCTTGGTTATCCGAGTCTTACACAGTAGCCCAAAATGAGCTGCAACATTCTTAACTTCTACAGCAACACCAACCATGAAAGATTTAAATGCACAGAATTGAAACCACTTTTGCAAGTTTTACCCATTCTATTTAGGGCAAAATTCAGGCTACAAGTTGCCTGAATAAAAAGAAAGGAGAACAGCTAATTAGGAGCACGGAAAGAAACCCAACGCTGCAGCATACATTCTGTGTAAGTGTTAGAGCGATTCTCTCTCATTTTTTTTGTTCTGTTTAGCTGACTATTCCATAGAATTCAGTGAAATTCTGCCAGGAAGAGTCTCTCAATATTTAGAGGGTTTTCATATGCATGACCTCACGTAGATCTGCTCAGTGACATGCACAAGGAGCCACAGAAGGACACAACATTCACTGGGGTCCAGTACTGGTCCCATTGATGCTGATGGGGTTTTGATTGTTCTCTTTGGTGAAATTGATAGTTGTTGTTTTGTTTTTTTTTTTAAAGAAAAAAAAGGATGAGATCCCAAAGTGAATATAGCTTTATCATCCAATATAACTGACACTGCAGGAAGTGCAATATGCAGTTAGAAAGACAATTAGCTGTGTTCTCTATAGCATATCTATCATGCACAAGTAGTACAACAACTTTGGATAATCATGACTGCTTTTTTCATTTAGCTAAAAATAATCATTGAAAACAAGGTAATCATCTATTCTGAAAAAAATCAAATAACCACAAAAAATCACATTCTATCTTAAACCATACTGACAACCATCTAATTATCAAGATGCTCACAAGCAAGTCCCCCTACTAAGGGATGAACGATACAAGATTGCTATTTCCCCAGAAGACCAAGATATTATAGGAAGGATATTTTTCAATAGATTCTCTATGTCTATGCAAGCCTTTCCTGCTAGGAGATAAACAACTCACTTTTATCTGCATGCAGTCTCCTTTCAACACACAATCACTGTACTAGCTGTAATGTTCTGAGACACCACCCATATCTGTGCACGGCAGCACATCTGCTTCTCTGCTGTATGACTGTCTGTATGTCCATGCGATGCATTGGCTCCTATCAGTCCCACATTGCCCTGCACACTCAACCTTGACCCAAAGATACGCGTATCACTAATACGCAGCATCCATCCATTAACTGAACTGACACAAGGAATTACCAACATGGCTCAACGTGTTAACACCAGCATTAAAGAGCACTGGGAACATGATTTACATCTAAATCTATAATCTGTTGTGCTCCAACAACTGCAACCTGTAGACAGCACCATTGCATACTGCAGAAAACCATCAGTTCCTGGGACAGAGGCATACAAAATTGATTTAATGAATGTCTGATGTACAAATGAAGAGTTCACCATAACATCTGACAAAAACACTGTGAGACTTTATAGTGAACTAAGATTAGAATTACAGGTAACCCTGGTTACAGCTACTGATGAATTTCAAAAGAAACCAGAATTAGCTTGAATCATTCACCGCATGCATTAGCTAGTGTATGAAAGAGAAAAGCTTGACAATGAATTATCACTTGGGAAGGTAATTTTGATCTGAACTGATGTTTCCCTAAATGTAAACAATTTTTTAATTAGATTTTTCAATGACTCCAGGTTGTGCTATTATTGATAGTACCCCAATTGTTATTTGCAAATAAGCAGAAGCTTTGCTAAATAAGTTATAGAAGACTTTGTAATTAATTTTGGTGCAATCTACTCTTCTTGGTAAATCCCCTGGGAAATTAACTCAGATACTAACACAATTATTTATATTAAACTGCCTCTGATTATCAACAGATAAGTTTGCTTTGACAAAATATGTGGACTTGTAAGATTTCACAAAGCTGGGTTTCAACTAATCATTTCAAAATTCAATGAAACGCTACAAAACTTACTGAAATACTTATTACTTTAGCAATTGCGAGAGAATTCAGCATTTGCACAGATGTAAGAAAGCAGACAGAAGGACACGGGGACCTTTCTAGAGTCCTCAGTACAAGAGTTGACGTGCAAGAAGATAAGAACAAAAACTTTTTTCTTCTCTCTTCTTAGAGCAGGCAGCACTGTGTCACTGGAAGAGAGTAAGCCAGTGAAACTGAACATATTTGAGGAATTTTCCTACTGCATAGCAATAAATTAAAAGAAGAACATAAAACTTATTGTCAGCCTGTCCCATATTTAGGACAATGCCTACAACACAACTAGATAAGTACTGCTCTTCTACTAATGCTTAAGAAAGCAAACTTCTGCACAATTGAGGGACTTAACTCAGATGACACGTAACATTTCCCACTGTGTTCTCAGTCCATCAAATACCTGTGGAATTTATTGCCCATGAAGATCTCTATGTTGTTGTTTCTTTTGATGGATTGAACAAACCTGTCAAGATCATCTCCTGTTGAGGGCACCATGCTGTTAGGCAACTGCAGTGGAATAATACTATTAATGCCAGCTGACTAGCTTGCAATACTTACTTTGTCTCCTGTAATTCCTAATGTAATTGTAGTGTCAGAAGGAGAAAAAATATTAACAAAATCAAGTTTAAAAGTTTAGAACAGATTTTGTATCCTTACTGGAGATAACACAATCATGAAAACTACGTAATTACATCTATTTATGATCACTACACAAAATACCAGTAAACTAAGATTGAAATAGTTTTCAGTCATCTTCCCACAGAATACCAAGAGCATTGTTTGGATACAGATTCCAGCATTTCAGACTGTTGAAATCAAACAGTTACAGGCTGTATAATCTATTTCAATATCACAAACACTTCATCAAAAAAAAAGTTTAAGTTAATCACTTCTTTAATTAATAGTTCCAGAGGCAATGGATAAAAGTTATATCCACAAAACTCTTTAGACAGACTGTTTGTAGAAACAAAAAGAAATTCTCATAGCAGGCATCAAAAACAAAGAAATATGAAAATATTGCTAACTTAAATCTTTGTAATACATACTAAGGGACAAAACAACAGCGGGGATGGAACAGCAAATGTCACTCGAAATATGCATGGTGAAAATATATTCATACAATCAAGGTCTCTTCTATAGCTAACATCTCCAGCGACATACACTTCCCTACGGTACAGGAGAGTTCCTGATAGAAAGATTTAATGCCAGAGAAGAAAGATTAAGTGACTCATTTAGAAAGACTTAAAGAATTGCATAGGAACATTTACATAATGTCAGTCTTTGATGTGCCCTAAGCTCCAACCACCAGGAGGATCAAGGTCTCAGCCTCACAAGCTATACTGACCACCATTCATAAGCTATCATTACACATGGCCTTGGCAAAAAAAGCAGAAATAGAAGCAAACACAGTACTCTTTGTAGGTGGAAATCTCCTAATGAAAACAATCTGAAAATCACCAACAATTTTAGCTGCTATAAATTTAGCAGCTTTATGTTTTCTAAGCCAAGACCTAACAAGGCAAACATCTCCTATTACGTAGCCTTATGAACATTTGCTATCACAAATCATTTCTTCTACTGTTCTATCATCTGCTGAGAAGGAAAGAAACAACCATGAGTTTGCTTGTATTTAGTGCCAGATTTGGATATGCTTGAGGTTTCTCTAGTGGTTAACAGCTCATTAAATGTAAGTGCTTCACAAACAAGACAAAAAAATATGTAAATTAAGGCATTTTAATAGGTAAGCATGTGTGAAAATTATTTAAGGTATCTAAAGGCCAAAAGCTCTCCAGAGTAAAGACAAAGGTCGCTGATTTTCAGTCCAGTTTCTGACAGTGACATGACAAGTTTTATCATTACAATATGCAGCCTACACAAGAAGTCCACCAGCAGTGGAGTTCTGAATTAGCAAAAGTAAGGAAAAAATGGCGTAAGTTAATAAGACAGACCTCTAAGAGGTCACATTTAGAGCCCTGGGTTCTGATTTCAGCAGTTATCACATATTTCAACAACCATCTGTCCAATGATTTCACAATAAAATACAAGTGCTTGCCACATAAACATTTCAACAGCTCCATTCCACTGCTGCCCAACCTTCTCTTTGTGGCTTGTCCCACACTGCTACTGTAGGTTTTATTCCACATCTCTCTCTCTCTCATTTGGTCCCTCTTGACTTGACAACATTTATACAGACTTTTCTATCTATTCTAGTGATCAGAGCTAAGAGCTACCCTCTGCTGGCTGCCCTAAAAGGTCAGTTCTTCTAGCTCAGACGGGGTGGATGGGAAGTATCTAGCTTTATACCAACCGATTTTGAGAGTGCCAGCTCCACTCTGGCAGGCACCAAGAGGATGGTTTTTTGCCTTGAAAAGTGTTTCATGTCCATACACTTTGGTACCAACGGCATGGACATGAGGAACTCCTCTGGGTGGTTTTGTATACGAAAAGCAGTGCTGCTGAGCCCAGTAAGAGTTGGGAGCCTCCAGCACCTTCTTAGAGACACTTGGTATCAGGCAGGGATTCACAACATGACACTGTTAATCACGGCTGCATATTCCCTGTATACTTTTACATTTTAAGCAACTGTTATTGATTATTTAATACAGTAATCTTTTAAAGTAATGGATTAAGAAAGACAGTCTTCCTAAACAAATGGCTTATACATACAGAGTTGTAAGTTTTCAACAAATCATCTTTCGTTTCCCCATCCAAAATGGTCTCTGCTTGGTACATCACTGAAATAAACTCACCTCTCACATGGAGCCAAAGATTTATGTTAGCTGAAATCTGCTTGTAGTCTACATTTTAGCTCCTAAAATAATTCCAATGCAGTGCTGTACTGGAGGTTTTTCCACATACAGACAAAATTTCATTAAGAGGAAACAAAAACCACAAAAAATAAAAGGTTCTAACCAATACAGTCTGGCTTGATAAATCTAGGCACAGAAAGAAGTTTTCTAATACACTGCAGGTAGCTAGTGAACTAGAAGATGGAAGCAAAAACCCATTTTCCACTGTATGTTTAATCTGCATTTCATTTTGTTCCTGTGTGGAAAAAAAAAAAAGCAAAGAGAAAATAGCAGAAGCAGACAAACTGGAACACATAGTATTGGAGGAAGAGTATAATAAACTTTCAGCTGAAATATATCTGTAGTAAATACTAAGTTCTTTAAAAGCTGTGTTGAGTTCCACCTGTGATGCAATCTCAATACCATGATTCATATCTTCTACTTTCTGAGCAAGCATGTTAAAATTGATCAGATGAAAAATAAAGCAAATCAGAGTATTGTATTTTTCTATTTTCTTCAAAGATCATTGAAAACTAATTTCTATACCTTTGCACTTTCTTACAAATATATAATTAATATGGTTTTATAAATCTGTTTGCAATTAGAAATACACCCCATCTGATTTATGCTGGTGAGTCTACAAAACATTGATCAGTTTGTAGAGACAAAAGACGTTTTTATAAACAAGCTTTTAGCTTGTTTTAAGGCTTCAGTACTTATACGTACAAAATTATGTGTGCAGATGAAAAAAAGAAATTACATTTCTTCCATTCCACAGAGGAAGAATCAAAAACAATGAATGGAAAAATTACTTGGAAGCATCAAAATCCCTCTAGAGTACAGACTTGAATCCATGACTTCCAAGATAAAGTAAATGACTGAAATCACAATTTATTTCCTTTCACTTTCCCTTTTGTTTGCTGAATAATTTGAGAGATAACAATATTCTCAGAAGACACATTCCCTCTCCTCTTAGTTATATTCCTTTGTCTTCTTTTTTCCAGAATGGAGATACGGCAGCTGCACCAACAATTTACTCATGAAGCTGGTCTACCAGGTCAGAAGTAATAAAAATCCTTGTTATATCACCACTGTGTTATAACAGAGGATTTGAGCTCATAGTGGCATCATCTGAACACTTTCCATGGCCATTAAACTCACTTTTCAAATAGAAAAGAAATTCAATGGGGTAAAATAGCTTCTATTGACTAACATTTCCATTACGCAGCGCCATTCAGCTCCGAGAAGAATGCTGAGCTCCTGCCAGTCTCCAACGGGTGTTTATTATCCCCTGGCACGCTGCAGTGGGAGGTGATTAACAATTTTACCTGCTGCAGAAGAGGAATTGGAGAAATGTCCATTTTATTTACTGTATGAGAATCACTACTAAAGTCTATCTTCCTCTACGAGTACTTGGATACTTTCAGCAAGAAACAGACTCAGCCACCTTAAAAGCCATCTTATCTGGAGAAGTAACACTTTTTATGAACTGACAGACTTTCCCCTGCTGGTGTTTGAGTTACAGAAAACCATCTTTCAGATGAAGATGTTTTGAAAACATTGTCACAGAAGGAGCTATGCTGTGCTGGAAATAGACCAACCAGTCTGGGGATGGGTATGCCACAGGCATTACGGGTTGTGGTCCCTATAGTCTAGCAATAACTCCAGCCCTGGAGTCTCACTCATTTTAAATTGGTTCTGCTGAGATGACACGGCTCACATCCGTGTAACTCAGTGTATTTACTAGGGAGGCCAAACTGTTCTGCAGGACTCTGAGGCCTGCCTCACTCTTTCATACTTGCCACTGGTCTTGTGCCTGCAGAGCAGACAGCAGCTGACTAGCACAGTTTTCATTCTGCTAGCAACTTAATACGTATCAAAATTAGAATTCTCATCAGTAATGAGGGAGAGAAAGAGTAACTACAAATCCCAAAGCTCAGATATTATGGCACAGCCAGAACATTAAAGTACAGGTTCAAGCTAGTAATTTAGAGCAGTAATTAAAAACTGAGCCTCCTCTATGATGGATTCTAAGTATTTTAAGTGTCTGACGCACTTCTCAAGTAGGCAATTTTCTGTTCCATTTTCATTGTGGATATTGGATATTTCATATATTTTTTTAATTCTCATTTTGATCAGACCTTCCATTCTGCATCTGTCCTAAGTCTGGGATTGGGAAGGAGACAGTTCAGGGGAATCAGCATTTTTCAAACACAAAGCCTCTAAATCTTAACAGAAAGTTCCCAGCTGATTCTCATTGAAAACACTGATTACCCTGAGGGCTTCCACCCTACTGAATTTCAAAGGTCTTTCGCAAGCAGTTGAGGTGTTGAAACTCTTCAAATAAAGGTTACGAGAACCCTCTGTAATAAAAAGTGGCAGGCAGCCTCAGTGTAAGAATTGCTACTAGTTCATCCGGTAAAAATTAACTAGGATAGCAATGTAATAATGATAGCATTAGCGAATATGAATGTCTCTAATTCCCAGATGAACTGTTGTCCTTTAACCTATGGATCTGTCTGGGATAATTTCCTCTTTCACTGGCATTCCTAAGTAGCCTAGCAGCTACCCGTGCAGTCCTAAGAATGTCAGGGATGACATTGTGAAGGACAGCAGCTCTAAATTACCTGGCCACCTGCTTGGAGCTTCAGCCCCCCTGCATGCCACATACTGTCAGTAAAACTGCATACCTCGTAAAGAAAACCTGATTAATAATCAATATCACAAATAATGGTTTTATGGCAGCTTTTAGATCACCATGACAATAAGAGAAAGGATGTTGTTTAGCCACTTCTCAGCACCCCCGGCAGCATCCATAGTGCTATTATTGTGAACCATCACTCCTGTTTAAATCTGTTTCCAGGGATTTAAATTGGAGTCAGGACATTTCAACCAGCAGGCAGAAGTCCTGATTCTGACTTTACCTACACCATTTTTAACCTAGCGCAATACCTCTGATTCCTATGAAATGCTTTCTATCAGACTGAAGTGAACAAGATCAGAATGAGACAAAAACTCTGAGCAGGCATGCCTGCTTCTCTCATGTTTCATTGCCACTAGTGCCATCACACTGTGCCCTTGGGTCTTGCTGATGCACTGCCTGAGCTTCCCTTAGCAACTCAGCCACAGAAGATACAGAAAAAACACATTGCTTCAGTGTTATATTTATTCATCCACTACCTTCTCCTTCTTTAATGGAATCATTCTTGTTTCCTTTTCATTTTGCTTCTCTGAGCACCACCCTAAGGATGGGACATCCACTGGAAATCAGAAGGCTCAAGACAGCCAGAGACCAAATACTTAACTTCTAGGCAACTTAAACAGGTTAGAATTGTAAGATGTCTTTAAATGAGTAAAGTGTAATTAATTACAAGTATAAAGAAAAGTACTCAGTTTTCCAGCTTTTCCATTTGGCTTCTCAACTCACATCCTCGTAAGCTGGCCTTAAGCCTTATATAGTCAGGCAACGGAGTATCAGAAATCTAAATGTATTTCAAGCTGAAAAAGGATGTCAGAGAAAGAGAATAAGGAAATAAGAGGATGAGAAAAGCACGAAGAACAAAGGAAAGAACTGAGAAGAGAGAACAAATGGAGGATGTCAGTAACTGCATAAAAACTACAGAGGACCTCCCAAAAAAACTGGAAGGAACTTGGTCCAGTAAAACTTAACCTGGACATCACCTCCTCAACTACTTACTAGGAAATGTTATGCAGTACAGCACCTGCATGGAACTGGGTTTGGTACAGGCCAGCACTTAGTGGTAAAGATTCAGGAGGGAAGCCTTCTCTGATATTGAAGGCACACAAATATACTTTAGACAAATTTCAATGACAGGGCTATATTTCTGTTGAAGGATGTAATATGAAAGGACCCCCTGGCCAAACAGAGCTTTCAGGGAAGCTCTGCTAAAAATCTGAGATCTGTGTGCTTCTGGAGGGTTCAACAGAAAGAGACTGCTATGCATGCTATGGGCATCATCCAATGTACCACACTGTAAACCCAGAACTCAGTAAACAGAGATGGGCACATAGCTTACAACATGCAGCAGAACCAAGATTGGGATTTTTATTTTAACTCTAAAAATTATTATTGAGTCAAAAAACAGTAACAATGACTCTGTCACAGAGTGAAGGAAAAAAAATTACAGTCCCCAAACAACCAAAAATCTAAACATTGGGCTGAGACAGTGATAACAGCAAGCTGTACTTAGCACATTATTTTGCTACAGGTTTCAAACACAAAACATTTTGATCTATCCCATCAAACCACTATGAAAGAAAACAAATATTAAAATGCATTCATTCTCTTTCTGTAGTCTTAATTCAGTCCAAGCATGAGATGAATATGAAAATGTAAAGATCAGTTTTCTCCTTGTGCTCTAAGAGTGGATTTTTGCCCCCTGGGAAAAATTGTTGCAAAAGGCCCCATCTCTGCAGGAAAACTGTGAAATAGAGTGAATGCATAGGTGAATGAATAATACAAATGCTTTTCGGAGAACAAAAGAGGCTAATATCTAATTCTGTAAGTAGACTCAGAATTTTGCATAGCATTTCAAGTGGAAGCAAAAAGTCTCAAAAACTTACAGAAGTGTAACATTGGCTACTATTCCCCAGTTATTCCCTCCTTTTGAAGTTGCACCACTGCAGGCGCAATAAAATATAAATTGTTTTACATGCCCTTCCAGGGAACCACACCTAAAGTCACTTCAGAAAGTTGATTCGAGGTGTGTTCTACTGAACGTACTGGGAATGTTGCATTAGCCTTAATGAGCAGTGTCAACGCTTTAGTGTGTAATAAAGCAGCCCACTGGCTTAATGGTGCTTCTCATGAAAGCACATTATATCTGTGCTCTGTGATCTGTGCACAGTCCCAAGTGACTTGGCATGATGTAGGATTTATCATCAAATGGTTTGAAACTTACAATGGCCAGGAGTGTAAAACTCCAACAGACAGGCATGAACGAGCTTCCTTATATAGGAGGGAAAAAGCAAAAGGACATCCTGCCAGCTCTTGCAGAAGGAATTTTAAGGCTCCAGCATCCACTAGAGGTAGAGAAGCCTTGCTGTGGCAGTGAAAGGAGAATGGACAGCAAGGGATGAACGAGCTAGCTGAAGTTCTTTAAGGCAGCCTATGACAGATGGGTGACATTGAGGAGCAAGGGACACGGACCTCAGTTTTTTCCTAGAGAAATAGAGATCAAGTATTTTTTACCACGTAACACCCAAATTACAATCTGGTCTCACTTGTCAACATTGTTTGAGAACCATTGTGGAAGTGTTTCTCAAATAAGAGGCAGGAGGAAGTGATTAATACGAGTAGAGATGTCAAGATGAAATTCCTATGCATTACAGCAAGGCTGGGACTGGAGGCAGCAATGCCCAACAAACTTTCAGTGGGAAAGGAGACAAACACCATGGAAAGCAGAGACAGTGACAGGATACTCTTAGCCACCACCAAAACATGTCCCAGAGCTGGGCTCCTGCTTTCTGCTCTGGGACTCACCACTCTGGGCTCCCAGCAGCGAGCACCCCTGGGACTCTTTTTTGATACCATTGCCCCTGTTCTAGAGCTGACTACAAAATGGTCCCTCCCCTACATCTTCTTCCCCTCCTTGAAAGCACTAGAAATTTACAACTTCTTTCATTTTTCCCAGCTTTCTGTTAAGAGTTCTGAAATATCTCAAGCTGTCCCCCTTTTACATCTCTTCGATGTTGTAATGTGATCCCCCAAACGTGACTGCAGGAAATTAGGGTTTGTACGGTGAAATAGCCTTGTTTATCCTCTACCAAAAAGCCACCAAAAAAAAAGGTTAAGATTCACACAGCATTTAGATTATACAAGAAATTAATCTGCTCAGTTGCATTCAGTTCAATAAACCTGTGTTTTCAGTCAATGTACACTATTGACTTTACAGAGTCTGATCTCTTGAAATGACAACAGAAAGCCAAAGTCTGTATCCCACACTTAGCAAGAAACTCTATTGAGAGTAAAGAAACTCTGCTAAAGCAGCACTGGCATAGGCAACACAGAGAGAGCTGATTCTTACTTTCTGGTTTGGGAAGGCAGACCTCAGTGTGAGGCAGCGACTCACTAAATCGTTGCATTAAGTTAAATGAGCGGTTGAAATTTAAGCAGATTCAGGACCTCCACACTTCAGAGCCAAAGTGCGTTCTACTCACGGTAAAAAATTCCCGAACATTACGATTTTGACTTCCTGGTATGGGACACAATAAATGCTGCAGGGAAAAGCAGTATCAGGATTATGTTTCATTGTGTTTCAGGAGTTTCTTTTCCATGCATGTGTCCAAATGACCAAAAGAAGGAAGAGAAGGATGGAAGGGAAGAAGGAAGGGAGGGATGGAAGGAAGGAAGTCTCTCTGTCTGCTTGTTTTTCATACCAGAAAGGCAATTGTTTTCAAGCAACTCCTGTGCTTTCAAAAAGCAATTTTGTGTTTTTAGAGCGCAGAGCATAAATTTCAAACAGGTGCAAGGAGAAGGGTGTTTTTTCCTCTGCTAGATCATTAAAAGCACATTAATATCTGCTTCACTATATGTCTACACAATACAGCATCACAATGCATAGAGATGCTCAGGCAAAGGTGAAATCAGTTTGTCTGGATACTCAAAGTCACGACTGTTAGCACAGTGCTGTGTCTCAGTTCATTAGCTGCAGTGAGATAGCTGGTAAATTAGCATAGGTGGAGGCATGCTAAAATGCTTCTACTGTCCTCTGGTATTCAAGCTAGTATATCTAATGCAGAGCAAGCTGGAGAATCCCCACTGCAACGCACTGGGCTTGTTTAAACAAGCCTCTTAATGCAGAAGAGGAGCAAATACTAGTAATTGCTTCCTCCTGAATTTCATTGCTGTGGTCATAACATTTAATTCTCAAAAGGAGAGAATAGTTTCCAGAAAAAAAGAACTCTCCACCACTCCTTCCTGAAGTCTGTTCTTAAAGTACATATATATAGACGGAGACAGCCAAAAGCAAAAATAAGAAAATAGTATCTGGCAAATATGAACATTTTGTCTTTATATCCCTTGGGAAAAAAAAAAAAAAGGACAGGGTGGCTCCAATCATGATCCCATTTTAATAAACACTGAAAAACACACAGCCAATGTTTTTATTGCAAGTCTTCAATTTTTTTTTCTTTTTATCTTGAAGAATGTGTTTTGGGGAGTTATAAGGACTATGTGAGAATTTTGACTCTTTTAAGATAAAAATATTTGTTACAAGACAGCGCTTGAAACCTCAAATTCTGAATGCTCAAACATCCACCCTCAAATGCAGCTCAGTCAACCATAACATCTTAAAGCATCATCTTTTCTCAAAGACATCAGTTGGCAATAGGATAATAAATTCACAGTGACTGTACCCTTAACAATCTGAGTTGAAATTGTAAAACACAGAAAGTTGAGAGGAAGATAGAGAGACTGCTGTCTTGCTCTGCTCAGAAAGAAAAAATTCCTGAAAATTCTCAGAACCTCTCAACTATTTGTTAAAGACTCAGCACAGACCTCAGAGTGAAAACACTTGGCTAGATAAACTTCATTTCACTTCCAATTACTGACAACAAAATGTATCCTCACAATACAGAAATGATCTTGGACCTCATTTGCCTGCACAAAGGTAATTTCTTCAGCTTTCTAGGAGTTATGAGGTCAAACTGAACTCTCAAGCAGATAGGTGCAAGTTTACTGACTTTCAATACAGCAAGAGCATTGCTAACTTTGGGCCACCATCACTTACTGAATACTGCATCCTTTTTTTCCTCATTCTAGCACCAATCAGCACAGGATCTGCCTTCTTTACCAGAATATTGACATTTCTCTTTTAAGTAACCAGTACTTTTGCCTGTGGAAAACTGGTTTATTTTACACACAACTTTCCCCTCTATCTGGCAGCAAAGTCATGGTGCAGTTGGTCAGGCTTTTACTGTAAACTCCTGTAACACGAATCTGAAATTACATCAGTTACGAGACAAAAACCTCTCAGACGTGAGAGGAATCTTTGAGGCTACAACAGAAGAGTTTCTCCTCCCCCTGCACCCTACAAATAATTATTTGGCTACAAATCTATGCATTTATCATTAGTATTTGAATTTATGTTTCAAATTTATTAATCTTTTATTCACAAACAACTGAAATCCACTTTATGCAGCCTCTCCCTTACCATTAAGTGCTATTAAGATCCTTACAGAATCTTTTCAGCTAAGCAAACTGTAGGCAAGCCAATATTTGATCAGGCAAACTGTGCAGCCTGTTCATACCAAATTTTTGGAATATAATACATATGAGCACAGATCCCTTTTACCCATTCAGGTGAACACCTAAATGCAGATGTTTTTCGCTGTCTGATATCTGGTTTAAATTATGAAAGTTACACCAAATAACACACAATATTTTCCTATGAGATCTGCTGACAAGTTTATATACTAGCCAGCATCTGCTCAGAATAGGAATTACTGAATATTTCCAGCAAACAGAATACATACAGAACAACAGGGCATGATACTTTACAAGCATTTGCAGTAAAGCTATAACTAATCCTGAACAAGCACGGAAGGCAGGCCAGCAACGGCTGGTCATACAGGATGCAGTGTCAGCATCCATGCTGACAGACACAGTGTTTTTACAGGAGGAGTCTGCAACTGATGCCTACCATGAAATACTGTGATTGTTGTGCTGCTGAAGCACAGGTAGGTCCTCCTCTCAGTCCCCTTGAATGAATAAAGATCAGTAAACCCAGTCACATCACCTGTGCACGATAAGATACAGAACACCAGGATATAGGTTAAGTAAAATCCAGGCATCTGTGAAAGCATACAAAAATTCTTCCTCTTACTTACATACCTTTATTCATTTAGTACTGCATCATGAAGAGTTAGCTGGAGCTCATTAAAATTCAGAGGCAGACCACAGAGTGCTGAAACATGAATCTGCATACTAATTAACACAAAGTTCTGCAATCGGAATTATCAAAGACACATTGGACTTATCTCTGAAGGGAAGAAGTCTTGATTCTACTTGATATTTGCTAAAAATTATGAACCAGCTAACAATTATAAAGTATTCCTGACTGACAGATAAAATCAGTTTGGCTCTAAGTAATTTAAGCTTGTCTAAGTCTAAATCAAGTCTCCAGGAACAACGTGTAGGACATAAAATTTTGCTACATTTAATAAATGAAGAAAGACATTCCATGAAGAAAGACTATCAACATATTGAACTTGTTTCTATGCTGAAAAGAAAGGAGAAATTAAGGCAGACTCGCCAAGCACTGGTGTCCTACATCGAGATGTATCCCGAATATGGTGAAAAGCAAAGATTCTCTTTTACTTGAACGTCACGATGCAAGACACCCAGTCCAAGAGGCAGCCAGCCTGTTTCCTATTTGGCAGCTCACGGTTACTGGATTTTTTCACCTGTTCAGGCAAGACTTTTATCCAGACAGTGTTTCTATGTCCTTTTATCCTTTCCCTTTGCACTCTTCATAAAATATTAAAATATAGCATTCACCACTTCAGTCAGAGAGCCTGTCTGGTCTGTAAATTTGCTCTTGCAGTTTCAGCATCATTTAAGCCTTTCATACGTTTTGAATCAGGTGGCATCATCTACAGGACAACAGGAATGGCATAAGCAGTCCTCAGAACGCACTTGTTAGACGTTAAGCTCTTTCTTTTATGCTTCCATGAAAACCTCACAGGATATACAACGTGTAATGACAACAGGATCTGGCTTCTGTGTTTGAAATCCCCTACTTGAGCTCCATGGAGAGGCCCTCACAAACCAGTCTGTGCAATCCTTCCCTATTGCATGGTGGAGAGCCACATTTGTGCCAACCCCACAGTCCCAGTACAAAGGGCTCTGAGCCAGCAACATCAGCACAGCAAGTCAGAAAATGCTGCAGGAGGATGAATTGTACCATCCTGCTCCCCACCAATACTCTGCATTATTTAGGCTTAGCCTAAGCTGCTCCCTAGCAGAACTGTTCTATGTTCTTGCGCAACCCAGTGCTGCCCATTCAACATCTCGATCTATAGAGCTAAGGCCAAAATCTGGCATGTGAAAACGAGATGAAAACTAGAGTATCCTCTTGAAGTTGTAGGTTTTGGTGGCTGGTGACCCTTGGTAAGGCCTTCAGAAGTATCACAGGCTCATTCCTGTATTACAAAAGTTGGGCAAGTACAGAAATGCTAGGGGTGCAAGAATAAAGGCCCTTAAATCCAGAAACAAGTACAGCACTCTGCCTTGCAGTCAGTATGACATGATCTGAAGTCTTTGTACAAAGCTGTCTGTGTGCTTCGAATACTCTTCTAGCTCAAAGCCTAATAGACGTGCATTGTGTCAAAAAATCACCATCACATCAAATAAAAGAAAGCAAAAAAATACACATGAAACCACAGCCCCAGTCACCAGAATTCATCATCACTGATACACGTGGAAATATTGCATTAAATTTGTCCATGACTTAGTTTTTCCTCCTGTTCACATTAGTTCAACTGGTGACATAATATCCCTTAGACTGGCTTTATTTTTGTTTCCTCCTGTCTGAGCATTAAATCTTCAGATACTTCAATTACTTATGAAAGATGGGTCTCTTCCTTTTGCTTCACTGTTGATGTTTTCATTTGCCATTTGAACTCTGTAAATGAATCTTGTCAGCTTTATTTAACTTCAAAAGCTACATTTCTGGTCTGTCTTACCAAATCTTTTGATTTTAATGTATAATTTTTTTTAAGCATTAAGTCACAAATTTCTTCATTCTATACCAATGGAAGGAAAGGATACAATGAAATATGAAATGCAACAACAGCTGTTGTTAAAGAAACCACCACAGAGGCAATAACACTGGATTATCAAGCTCCATGAATTAGAGCTAAAGAAAAATACGGAAAAGAAAGAAGAGATGCTGAGAAACTACAGAGACTGAATTAATAGGAAAAAGAAGCTGTCCCAAAAATGTCTACTATTTGACCCAGGTAATTTTCAAAATGATTCCTATATCACAGAATTTAAGTAACATTTTTTCAGTTTGTCAAAAAAAAAAAAAAAAAAGAAAANNNNTTATAAAAAAAAAAAAAAAAAAAGGAAATGAATTTTTAAAATAAAGACATCATTTTAAACTTACTTTAACCCTGTTCTCAACTCCTGCTTTCTATCACATCATAAATTTAAAGAAATTGTCACTCACATTTTCTTTAAAAAAAAAATTATGAAAAAGATTACTGATTATACAAAAACAGAAAAGTTATTGTAAACGTTTAACATTTTATTGCAGGTGAGCGAAGTGATCAGGAATAGCTTTTAGATGCACAGGATCTTGCCTTATATAAAAAAAAAATCTTGAGAATGTTCCTCAGCTACAGCCTTTGACTTTTTTCTCCTTTCAGCTCAACAGATTTAAATTCCAACAACTTAAATTCCCCATCTGCTTTTTCAATATGCTAAAAAAAAAAAAAAAATTCCAATGTATTGGAGGATTCCAGCAGAGTCTGATTCACAGCTCACACGCTGCTATCAGTTCTCCTTAGTTCCAGGATGGAGCACTGTGTCTCCTGCACTACCAACAATGCCATGCACAGGTAAGATTTTAGGTTCTGTAAAGCACCAAACAAGATGCCCTAGGTAAGCGTTATGTGTTCTCCATACACTTTTGCCAAGCCCTGCTTCACCTATCCTAACTAGCACGTTGCTGGGTAAGCTCTCATGTTCATTTCTTGCGTATCTTTAATTGCATGAGAAGAGCATCTCCAGTTTCCCCTCAGCTAAACCTCTGCTCACTGCACAAATTCCATCTTCCTTTACAACTAGCCAAACATTCCATTTATTTCCAGTTTACAAGTTTTTTCAGTTCATGTTTCTTCTGAATTTCAGTTCTAAAACTGCCACACATATTTTTGGTATTGCTGTGGCAATGAGATCCCTGCTGTTTGCTGGTACCCAGATTCCTTTACAAAAGGCTGTGCACCAATTCTGGGCAGGCATTTTCCAGGACCCCCACAGAAGCAGAGGTACCAAGCACACCTTTTTTCAGTGAGAGCTAAGTTAACAGAACAGCAGCAATCACAAGCGTTTGGCTTCACTAGAACTGAAGTATTAAGAGGTTCATCTCTATTTTGCCTGTCAGTAAATTTCTTCTATCGTAACAGCAACTGCCTTGCTCCTTTGACAAAGTGTATGCTCTGTGTTTCGCTCTTTTCATTACCCTGAGAATGCTCTACTCTGCTGCCCTTTATCTGGCTGATTACCACAGCTCCCATCACAAGAGGCTGATGACATCTGAAATCGTGTAGCAGAAACTGACGCGCAGATACATTCAGGTAATTCACCACAGCAGGTGACTATCATAACGAAGTTGATTGAAAACTGGCATGATGTGCCAGGGCACAGCAGAGACGGGTTGCTCACTGTGAGCGGTAACGCTGCATGTGCAAAGCACTGCTAAGTGGTTATAACCAAAGGAAAGACAGCTGTGGGATTCAGCACTACTGTCTTCATCCTCACCTCCAGCACTTGCTGTGAAAAGGCACACTGCAAAACTGTCATCTCCGAGATGTTAAATACACGGCTCCGTGCTCACACGCTGTCTCCGTGACAGCTGCTGACACACGGACGAGCACGGCCTCCCGACACCGCCTGGCACCCAAGCACTGGGGTGTACACAGCATCAACAGGAGCCCCCTGTACCAGGGACAGGCTGAGACCAAGTGTTTTCCCCCAACTATCAGTGAATGCAGTGAGGCTCACATATTCTTACAGCCTTCCAGTTCTGGGAATTAGAAAGGTAAAGTGACACCCAGACCAATTTGTACTCCCATACTACAACAAAAGCAGGGCAATGCTGGTAGAAAGGTGCCAAGCAGAAGGGCATAATGGGCAGTGGCAGCAGAACGATAACATTGCTGGAGTTAAATCCAGACCAAAAAATTAACATGCTGTGGAAAACAGACATTCATGGAGGAAAATGTCTTTAAATGAAATGTTAGATTGAATTTTGCCCTGAAACACAGTCAGGGAGGTGAAGGAAAGGAGGAATGTCTGGTGAAAAGGGAACAGCTATAAGCAGCAGGAAAGCCCCTTCAGCCATTTCTATTTTAAAGCATGACTTGTAAAATGAACTGTTACACAGCAAAGAACGCTGGGAACAGAGTTCCTGATTTCTCTTTCCTTCTTGCATTGTTTTTGAGCTTTACCATCAAAAATAAGACATCATTGCTACCTATTTTATTTTTAAAATCATGCTTGGCAAGAAAGCAGTTGATGCGATACTGCTTACAATTCTGTTCCTTTCAAAGGTATACGTAAATTATACGTGTATAGAAGAGCCCACTAACCTTGAATAGGATACTTGGCACGTGCTATTGCTCTTTAAGACTTTTTATACTCCGCTATTTTGGAAAAGGCCACATTCTTCCAGGCACGTGGAATAATCAGAACATTACTCTTCTTAGGCATCCACTTCTACTAAGGCATGAGATAAGTAAACTCTTAGCTATTAAAGCGTCTCCTTCATGATGGATGCCTGCTTTTACACTCTACGCTGCCCTGGTGAGGCCACATCTGGAGTACCGTGCCCAGAGAGACATGGACCTACTGGAAAGAGTCCAGCAGAGCACTACAAAAATGATTAGAAGACTGCAACATCTTTTACATGGAAAGGCTGAGAGCTGGGCAAAACCACATGCAAAAAACACGATGCAAAGCCATATCACAGTATTTAATTTCAGACTTCACAGTTACACAGTTGCAGGTGTGACCCCGATCAAAGACGGGGTCACAGAGCAATGCACAACCTCGCATACTTCTCCAGGTACAAAGGTGTTGAGGGTTTTCCAGCTGACTTTGAATGTCTACAGATTCCAGTACTCCATAGTGTCCTAGCATCAGGGGTTGGACTTGATCTCTCGAGGTCCCTTCCAACCCCTACAATTCTGTGATCCAGCTAGAAATGAAGAATTTGAGGTCAAGTCTCCATCTTCCACCTTATTTGCCAGCAGAAGGCACCCAAAGAGGCAGTTGACCACGCATACAGAATGAACACATCAGTTCTGCTTGAAAACTCTTCAGAGTAAATCCACATTGCTCCCATCCCTGCTACAGCTCTAAGCTGTTTGATGAACAGAGGTAAGTTCATATTTTCAGCTGGGCACCACACTTGCCAAAGTATTACAACAACAGGTGATGAAACATTGCATTAAAAACAAATTGTTTGATATGAAAAATGCATTGTCCACTTGAGATAAAACATACTACTGTGGCCATAAATCTGCAACTGGAGCCGAGTGAAAATAAGCAACTTCAGGTCAGAGAAGTGCACTGAGGTGGAGGTGGTATAGATCATGTTATAATTTAGAGGCAATGGTTGCAAAGTACTCAGCTCTGATGGAGAGAATTATTTACAGCAAGTGCAGAGAATAATCTAGTGATATGTGAGGCTCCCCAGCTACATAAAAGAGAGAGATTGCCCTTTGATCCAAATGTCTGTGCACTCTTATAGCCCTCATTACAGACGCTGATCAGCTAAGCCTTCTGCATTGCTGCTAGATGAAAGGAGATGAGAGCGATATTCTCCCTCCTGCTCAGCAACTTATCTATGGAAGTTGTGGAATTATTTGAATGATGCACAGAGTTGCACAAAGAACAGAGCCTGTAGCAATCACTCCTTCTTGGTGACTTTGCTTTGGAGAATGACTGCAGTGAGTTCTGACACATAAAACCACAGTGACTGTAAATGAAACAATTTTTCATCCTGAAACAAGCAACTCCTCTATATATACCAACATACGCATACACTTTTCTCCCCATTTACTGCATTATGCTTATCCTGTTCACAAATCATTACTATTAGTCAAATGCTTTTCTTAAATAGAGCACTTTCTAATCCTAAATAAAGCCAAAAAGTCATATACAGCATTCACGTAACAAGATCTCCATCAACTCACTCTTGACAAACATATTTACATAACTGAGATCTAAACGTGAAACTTGAGGATACTGCACGGGAAGAAAGATGGGGAAAAAAAAACCCACAGAACACATCTAAATCTGAGGATGTGTAATAAAATAAATGTATTCCTCTATCAGAGGAATATCCTGTTGTGCTAACTGCTGCTTTACTTGCAGAATTTAGCCAAAGTTATTGAACCATTTTGGGTCTGACCCTGGTCTTGCATGGATCTCAAACCCGCTTCTAAACAAAAAGGAGGAGGCATGAAAGCACAAGTAAGGGGGGAGCTTTTGTGGTTTTTTTTTTTTTTAAATGTAATTTTCTTCTGTAGTTATTAAGATCTACTTCCATGGGAGCTCTCACTTCTGCACTGTTAGCCTGGATAAACTAATCTCCCCAATCATCAGTCTGCATTACGGGTGATGCTCTTAGAGATTTATGTGCTTTTAGTCCAAACAAGAAAGCTTTTTTGAAGCCTGTTATTAATGCATTGATGTGATTTTTATGATGGCAGGCCAACAATTCAGTAGTACTAAACAGGAAACAGTTAGATAACCATAGCTTTCCTGAGGAACACTATTTTCTAATTTGTGTTGATTCAGATACTGATATTGCTCATACACAAAAAAGAACCCACTGAATTCTCAGTATGGAGTTGGAGAGCTACAGATTTATTTATATTTTAAGGAACTGCAGCCGCAGAGAAAATTACCATCGATTAAATGATATATGATCATTTATGCAGCAGAAATAACTAATAGAGCTGAGACTGCACAAAACTGCAGTGTTCATTTCACACAAAGCATTCTTCAATGAGACTGCATGCAAATCAGTTTGTGCCGTTGAAGATTCTGATTAAGCTCATAATTTAGGTTTTTCATTTAACTTTTTTATTGGATTTTTCACAATAATTCTACCTCATATATATGAATAATTAACTGCTGTAATGTAAGTTGCCAAAATAAATTCATAAGTTATACTGATTTTTTTTTCCTAAGAAGTTCTAGAAAATTTCCACAGCATACAAACTGAGCATCCTGTGCATGGATTTTACTGTGTTCCTAACACAGAATCTAAATGAACCTAACAAAATTGAACACAAAGACAGAATGTAGACAATTTATGTCAGTAAATGGTGCAAACTCATTATCAAACAAGTGTACAGATGCATACATAAAGATGACTGTTGTCCTGCAGAACAGCTAGCTTGGCACTAAGGTATTTATGATATATACTCGGTTTGGTATTTTAACCTTAATTATTTGGGCAATAAGAAAAGATGAAATAAGGACACATTAGTATTACTGCTTCTGAATATAGCATTGGTATTTCATTGGCTTACAAACTAATATCTGTCAGCTGAGTTCAATGAGGCAGCAACTTGATAATGCTAAACAGCAGTGATGCACTACTAGAAACTCCAACAAGACAAAGGAAAACAGAGTAAAGCAGATTGGATGTGAACATTTGCAAATAAAATCCAGGAGAGAAGCTTAATGATCTTAATCATCACCTGAGTTAAAGCACTTGGTTTTTAACTTTGTTAAAAGCAAAGATTCTCCAGACATAAAAATAAAAGCATTCATGACACTCACATATCAGACTGAAATGAAAAAGAAATCTGCTTTGCTCATGACAAAGTACAATACAGTAACATCCCATATGCAAAGAATATATAATTTGGAAGGTTTTATAGATGATAAACAGCTGATAGCAGGTCATGAGAGGTGATGCTGGCATATATTTCTGATGATTATAAATACACAGTCAGAGACCATTAAATATGGTCTGTGTCTGCCAGCAACCTAACAACCCTTACAGCAACCCATATCAATTTATCAAGTGTTTCTTATCCAGAGGGAGATCTAGTAGATTAGCTTGAGAAAAAGGGAATGTAAAACAGACACTGCTGAAGGCAGAGGGTGAGCTACTGTGCAATGACTGCATTACTGCACAAGTACACATGATACATTTGCAGGAACACCTAGGGATGATCCTCTGGCATAAATGAAGCCTCTTGGACACTTCAATTACTACCAGGTATAGGGACCTGCTCAAAGTCCTGTGATGACTGAGCTGAAATGACACACATCTGCCCATGGTTGTGCTGTGCAGGTAACAAACGCTACCAGCACTGCTCTCAGAGTCACCAGGTCAGGCTGAGACCACACAGTGCCACTTTATGCCAAGCCTGGGGAAGAAAAAAGATGGCAGTGCAGTACAGAACCAAGGCTCAGATGTCTGTGGGGTTTTCTTAAGAGCAAAATGGCTCTCAGTTAACTGCCTACAAGAAATACTGAATTCATTTATAGGCATATAATTCCAGAAAAGACCATGAACGTCAGTGGAATCATTTCGCTGGTATGCTGCCATAATTTTGGTCAAATTCTGACTCACTAACTTTTACATTTCTTTATATTCAGAGAAATCCTACTTTACTCATTACTACACACGGCATTTTCACAGACCTACGTGGTTAAAAAAATAAAAACCCATCAGTTATGTTACCTGGAACTCCTAACACTTCACATCCTTTCTAAAGAAAGATAGATATTCAGTTGCTTGTTCATCACGTACTTACATTAGCAAAATTAAAATACAGCCCATAAACTGCTGAATTAAACTTCTAGTAAAGCTGAAACAGAAATTGGGAACACTACATCAAGCAGGTGAAGTTATATTTAAATGAGTCACCTGTTTAAGTGCACTAATTTATAAAGGCCTGGTTCTTGAATCAGTGCATATGACACCAACAAATACAAACTGGCAACATGCCTTGAGGCCCTGCTGTGTTCTTCTGAGACAAACACCTGCCTGCAGCAGCAGCCACAGCCAACCCCCTACATCAGCAAGCGACAGACCAGCCACAATGCAGGGGACAAAAAGGGCTTAATGCCACACCTCCTGTGAGATGTAAAATGCCTCCAGTCTCCATCAGATTGTGTTTCCTATGAGGAAAGACACGACATACCTCTGTTGTTTACTAATTCTAAAAACAGCCTGTTTTTTCAGAGGCAGTCCCTGTCCAGTGGCAGAAACCATTGGCTCTCCTGGGCCATGGAAACAGGCTTGGAGCTGACCCCCCAAACACTTCTCAAAATCAAACCCTGTTTAGGCTGTCTTTCCCCTTTATGGTGAGAAAGCTATTCCTGCCTGCTGATGCTCCAACCTCTTCCTGCAACCACTTGCCTAAGAGGCTGCAAAGATTGCCACCCAACAGCCCCGCCATAAACACTCCCTTGAAGCCTTCCCAGTGTTGCCAACAGAAGCAGGCACAGAGCAGAGGCAACCTGCAGAGCTAGAAGGAGAGGGAAAAAGTATCCCAAACAAAAAGGAAGTTTTTCTTTTCCATTAACTGTTTTAAGCCTCCTAGGTGACCTTATGGAATTCACTGCGGCAAGTTGTGAATGATGTATGAAATGAGAAATCCCTGCCCACTCAGTGGAAAAAGAATTTACAGACAGTGCTTTGCAATCACTTTATGCTCTGTGGTTTGATATAGCATTTAGCCAAGTTACAACCACAAAAACCCTCCAACCACTGAGATAGCAGCTTTTCAGCATCGAAAGCAGGGAAGAAAAGTCTATTCTGCAGTCTGTAAGGGTAGCACACAAATTCCAAATTTAATCTGCATTTTCAAGCTCAACTTCAAAATAATATTGATAAGCAAGCAATATATGTTTAAGACTCGAATAACATTCTTATCACTTGAGTTACACTATTCAAAGTTAATAGAAGTACAAGAGTTTATATTTCATTTCATTTGTCTAAGCTGATTACGTTACACTTATTCTGTCAATGTAAACAAATGCATTCTTGAGGACACAACAAATTGAGGCACAGCAATTTAGGAATATGAAAGAATTCAGTATTTACAAAGGAGGGTATGAATTTTCCTTAATTGGATAGTCTTTTATCTATAAAAATGCTGCTCAGCAAGCAAGAAAACTGACCTCCTTTTGACTTAGACTTTTAATTTAAAACATATTTCAAGTCTGCTTCAAGGTTTTCTCACTGAACTGTTACAGAAGTTCTAAGCAGTCAGAAATCCTTCACACAAACCTTAACAATTTCAAGTAAATGCGTTCTTTTAATTCTTAACTTTGATTTAAAAAGTAAGAAAAGTGGTTTTATTGAAAAGCAGTGTAATTCATCAAAAATACTAATAAAAGATGCATGCAAGATATTACCATACAACGTTATTAATAATTAAGCATATCATAAGTTTCTCTGTTTTTGTTTGAAGCAATTCTAAGTGGAACCTCTTGCAAGCAAGCAAGCATTTTTGACTTGCAGGCCTTCTCCTCAGATCAAAGATGCAATCTTTTCACCTCTCTGCAAAGAGGGGCAGATTTTCCCTATTTAAATTAATGAACATTTTGCTGTTGCTTCAAATAGGGCAAGATTTTCCAATGTAAATCAGTTCTCAAAAACCCTTCAGTTAACCTTCTAATTACTGATATCTTAAAGGCTATAGTTGACTCTGGGTTAAGGCTGACATTCAATGGAATTTGTGCATGAATGCATGCATATTTATACACAAATTATTAGCTAGCCTCTGTATGGTTTTTGTCTGTATAAGAAACTAATCATTAGATTTCAGCATTTCTATTACACCCTTTCACGTGTGAGGGGAAACGAACAGATATTCCATTGTTTAAGCTTCTCCCTACCTAATAGGGATTAAGTGGGGAAAAAAATACTTCTAAAGCTATAAAAAGTTGCAATACTATATTTACAGGAATAGAAAAATTATCTAAGGCCAACATTGAGTAAACAACCTCCCATGGACACATTCTAGCAATGACCAAGACCCCACTAAGACCTACACATGCACTCAGTAGTGGCTCCCTTGGTACCTGGACTACTCACAGGGTGAACTGTTGCTTTCATTGGTAGCTTTCCTACTGACTTACTGTGGCCATGATTCCAATTGGTATGCACAAATCAAAAATATGCATTAGAAACCCAAAGCCTATAGTCTAAATTATATAGTAAATAAAGAGAGCAAACCAGTGCAAATTGACTGGCCCTCAATTTATTTGCTTTGGCAGATGAAATCACTTAAAAGATTCTGTGCCTTAACAAGAGATTAATAATAAAGCTATTTTTACATATTTTAAACAAGAAATTCTTAGAGCAGAGAAACTTTTCAATATATTCATTTTCAGGGAGCAGGAAATCTGAAATAAAAGTTTTTCCCATGAGATTTGAGCTCTATCCTGCTAGGTTCCTCACTTAAACACCAGCTTCAATTTCCACTAGAAGACACTAAATAATATCCAGACTATTCAGAGCAGCTATTCATTGCATTTTTATTTAACAGGTCGTAAACGAGATGAACTGAAAGGGCAGCTAGTGTTAAACTGCTATGTATATACACAATAGACTTTTAAGGAAGTTTATAACTGGTATTACCATTATGGAATTATTTATTCTTCTCCTCCCTTGACCTACCACATCTTTAAGTGCAAGTCTTCCAAATAACTGTAGCTACATATTAAAAAGACACAGCTTCCCAGCATTAGAACTCAGAGCTATATAAATACGGAAGCTTTTTGTTTGCAACCTCACGGTAATCAGAACTGCTTAGAAATAATCACTACGAAAATATTTACCAAGAGTATTTCAGTTGTCCAAGACTGACAGAAAGGAAGCTCTATTCAAGATGACAGCACATTACAGCAAGGTGAGCAAAGTATTTGGAAAAAGATCCTATAGGAAAGTCTGCTGCAGTCCATGTGGCTTAAACATGAGTGTCACTTATTCAAAATGTCATCTGCACAACCGGATCGCCTCCGGCTCTGGATGAGCAGCTGACTCATTCATTGTAGCTTCTCTAACTGCCAGAAGCAGTTCATGATCTTTGTTGTCCAAATACATTTTGTCATAGCAAATCCCAGCAAATAGCTAATATTGTATCCTCTCTTCCATAGGTCTTCACATTCATGTTTCTGAATCCAGGTTTAACCTCTATTTATTGTAGTATCTTTTTTTGGTTAATAAAAGAGATCATATTTCAGGAGTGTATTTAGCAAACTATTTCTTTTTGTATTCCTTTCAAATTACTTCCAAGTTAAAGTACCTTGGATTTAAAAGAATTCCTCTGGACCTCAGCAAAAAATCTTGGTGCAGCTCTGAGCAAAATTACGAGCAATACATGTAATATTTAATGAAGCTACTACTACTGGCACTTAAATGCATTCTGCTTTTATGCACTACTTTACTATGATCTCAGGATTAGTAAACTTTACTTTAGATCTGCACCCTGGTAGTAGTGTGGATATTAGATCCAGACTGAATTTGCTTTCTGCTACACAGAGCTTTTCCAGTCACTCAGCAAGAGAGCATGCTCCATATAGCCAGGAGCTGATCTGGCCTAGAGCTACTCGTCTGGAGGAAAGTGAATGCATCCTGTCAGCAAGGATCAGAATTTGTTTAGGTTGAAAAAACAACGTATTCCTTTTGACGAGACCCCTTCAATTCTGATGATTTTTTAAAAAAAGAAAAAAAACAACTGTATGCAAAATATTTACCTGCTCAGCCCACTCTAAGTGAAGAATTTGGACAATATCTAGCAATGATCACCAAAAAATCCAGATCCAGGTATGACAGAACAAAGTAGATTTGCTGGCACTTCTTTCTGAGGTCTGAAACCAAAGACCCCAGTTAACACAAGGGATTCAGAGTTTGAGCTTTCCTCCTCTATTTCCAAATAACATTGAAGCAACTTATAAACTATTCAGGATACAAATGGAGAGACAAGAACAAAGACTCTCTGCCACCATTTAATTTTTAAAAAAATCTAAGTAATTATTAAAAGGTTTTGCTTCTGATAGTAAAAACATGGGGGATCAGATGACTCAAAGGTGGCTGTACAGAACCTAACCCCCCATCAGCAACTGATCACGAGGTATCTGCAGCTTATCCCTCAGCAGCAGAACTTCAACATATAACACAGCATTTACACTGTCAACAACAGCAAAGCTACCCAACTCTGGTCATCAGCTTATACAGCTGCTGCTGCTTGTACAAGGAATCAGGACAGATGCAAGCAACAGTGCAGTTTTGCCATCATACCAATACCATTCAGCCAGGACAGACACAGGTAACACTGATTTGAGCACAGTCTCATGCAAATATTAATCAAGACACAGCATCCTTGTTCCCTGCTGTGAAACAGGTCTGTTCTCCTCTGATCGTCATCCGAAACTAACTCTAGTGTTTCCAAGAACACAAACAGTACATAGCTTTACTTGAGAGCTATCGTACCATGCAAATCCTGAGAAATATGAAGAATGGATTAAATTGAAAGAGACCACTGGAACTGGAAAATATCACTTAGTCAAAACTCTTTTTCCAGCAATTTAACAGAAGCTGCTGTTGTTCAGAGGGTGTAGCGCCAAGACACAAATTATCTCTGCTGAAAGAAGCTAATAAAGCCAGAGATGCTCAATTGCCTGTAACTCAAGAAATGGAAGTCCAGGCATCACAAAAAGTAAGACAAGTGTACAAACATATCTGGGCTTGTCAAGAACAACAAGCAACAAATGCTTCATGCTGGATTCCTAGTTTTCCAGTCCTTTCCAAAAAATTGTGACCCAAATGCACTTATCTTAAGAAGAAACTATATCTCTTACAGCATGAATCATCCTACAGAAACTTTGGGAAAGCTTTCTGGTTCATTTCAGCACTCTCATCTTTCTGTACAGCGTAGTTCTGCAGCAGAAACCT
This sequence comes from Penelope pileata, assembly GCA_013396635.1. Lineage (NCBI taxonomy): Eukaryota > Metazoa > Chordata > Aves > Galliformes > Cracidae > Penelope > Penelope pileata. The sequence continues at coordinate 50,303 of WBMW01003638.1, read as the reverse complement.
TTCAAAGCAGTTTGCAGTACACACAGGAGACATCCCTGAAACAATTCCTGTGAGAACATCCACCTGGTATCTGTTCAAAGACTGATTATTAAAGGCTGAGCTTTGGGCAGAGTACCTTCCCTTCCCAGAATGTATTATGAAGGCAAATACAAGTCATACACATTACATCTACAACCAAGTAATATAGAAGACATGATTCAAGGAAACACCAAATATTGCTAGTGTTCTCAAAAGAAACAAGTATATTTGTAACTTGCCAGAATCTGGAAGAAAGGAATTTGCTCAGGCAGCTATCAGTTGTTCTCTCAAATTTTCTGATGAATAATTAATTTGAAATTAGCAACACTCTGAGAACTGGTAACAGTATGTTCCCTAAAAACCTTACTCCTTCCACTTCATTTACAACAAGCACGCATTACTTCTACTGAACTCAGTACAGCAATACCTATTGCCTGGTCCTTTCTGTTTTGGTAATTATTGCATGGGGACACCTACTGGAGATGTACAGAAGTTATTAAACTAAGATATGTTTAAGAGCTAAAGTTGCTTCCAAATGACTTCTAATATGTACAGTTCCACTGTGAACACAACGTTCCTCTTCCAAAGAGGGGTTGTTTGTCCTGCAAGGACTACATTTTACTAACTTCACAAGGAAGGCAAAAACGCAGCCTGGTTTAAAGTACTCTCTCTACTATTATTCTCCATGGATAACCTTCAGGATGTGACAAGCATTAAAATATTCAGCATAGCTGTAAGACAGGATGGAAGGCACTTGAGAGAAGATGCAGAATTTATGGAGACAAATGCAAGGCAATAACAGCTCTGAACAGCATCTGCTAACATACGATATGTATCATATCATTTGTACCCTGAAATTTTTACTTTACTCACTTTATAGCATGAACAAATAGTAAGAATGTGAAAAAAGGAAGCAAGGCAAGCACCAGAACACTAGGGATAAGATGTGTTGTTTGTTTAACTATGTCAATGAGAAAATACAGACAAATCCATCCTCGGGAATTATTTTCTCTCAAGTCCATTCTCCCTCATGCAAGGATGGCATCTAACACAATGCCAGCAACAGCTCTTTTCAAACAGGGGTAGTTCAACACAAAGTAAATCAAGATCTCATTTCAGTCTTCCTCCATGCAACCTTCAGCTGGGTCCCCCAAATCCATCTGCACAGAACTGCAGAGAGGGGAACCAGCCTGGTATTCTTAAGGTTGTTTTTTNTTTTTTTTTTTTAAATGAGAGTTACTCTTTTAGTCCTTAGATAATTAAATTAAAAATGCCATGCTTGAATGTGTCGTGCATCAATTTTGAAGACTTAATTATAAAAGCGAATTAAACTTTGATTAAGCTTTTCTTCTGAGAGCAGTAGCTGCCGTCCTCCTTTGTGTTAAAATAAGAAAATCATTCTGGCTTAGTCTATGAAAATGCCACCGTATTATTTATTCCTGACAGCCATCTAGAAGTCAGCCTTGTCTGAAGACAAAAGCTGCAGGTACAGCGGTCATTTTCTGCATTCCGCATCCACAGAGAGCCATGGCATTGTGTTCTCCTTGCAAAAACCAGGAGAAGAAGATCAGTGCAAAGGGGCAATACAAAACATTTAGAATCACATCGTTTGAATCACTTGTTGAAGGAAACCGACATTTGAAAAGGCAATAGTTTGTTGTGTCAAGCTAAGTGCTGTAATTTCCATTCCATTTTTTACATTTGAGCTCTTAGGCACGATGAGATTGTCTGCAAATTGCAGAGACTCTTGTACTTAATACAGAAAAATCTAAATAAATGAAGTTAATTAGGAAGATACCAGGAAATTTCAGAATCAGAACTCCAAAGAACAAAGCAGTACTACCCGAACAAATCCTAGCCAGGATGGGGAGAAGGGGGGCGGATACAGCTCACAGCAACACAATCCTTAATTTGCATGTTGAGAAAATAACTTGGGAATATAAAACAGCTTGAAATACAGCAAACTTGTGAACTCTGCAGGTAGCCTGTCTCACCTATTCCCACGAGAGAAAATTGTATATGGTGTGGCAGGGCAATACGTTCTCAGGCACCTCGATTTTTTTGAAAGCGCCCAACGCAGCATCCAACAAAAATTAATCGCCAGCAGGAAGAGAGGCTTTGTTAGCAGAAACTGAAGGCTACTTAACAGGGAAGGAAGCAACATCCACACAACAGGACCACTCTCACATGGTGCAGATCCAGTCGTTCTGTTGGACAGATTCCTATCACTTGAAGTTCTGCCAAGGTTATATAACATTAATCTGGAACTAAGGTGCTAAATTTAACTCCAAAATCATAATTAACTGCTTCCCCTGTGTTAAAGCAAATTAAATAGTTCCATACTTCTGGCATCAACTGGATTACATTTCCATCCCAAACAGAAATAGCAAGAGCTTCTGTTATAATTTGTATTAACACTGCAATTAAAGGCCACTACTATTGTATTTAGAGGATGGAAATCAAGGCTCCATTTGTGCAGATCTGCACTACTACACACAATACTTGCCTTTGAGAATAACAAAGAAGAAAAATAGAAGAGAAAAAAGCAAGCATTCTTCATTTCATAAACAGTAGCAAAGGCAAGAAATTTGGTGGTTTCATACTTGAAATGCCTTAGTTAAGAATACAGAAGCTTGAGGCTTTTTGTATACTCAAGGGAAAGAGATCTGTACACCGCGGATCTTAGGAGGGCCAATTAGCTACGCAGAAATGCCACATTAACTATGCAGGGAGCCTTAGGCAGCACCATGACTACTTTGTGTCTCATTAAATATCAGAAGTTAGGTCGGATAAATCCAAGCCAGAGAGGTTAGAAGACTTGCCCCAAGGACAAAAAGGGTGACTTGGCAGAACAAAGAACTGAATCCAAAACTTGAGAGTCTCAGACCACTTCCTTGATCCCAAGTCATTTCTAATACCATTAGCAAAACCAGAGGTGCATGGAACTGAATTTAGAAATATCCTTGCCTAAACGAAGCTGCAGTTTGGTAAAACCGAGACATGCTGAGAATCCCAAGTATATGGATACTTTCTGGAAAACCCCCATAGGGAGCAATTGCAATAAACCATTGCATCTGCTCTGAAATTGCCCCCAGGATAATGCAGAGTGCCTCACAGCACACACAGACTTTCTATTCATTTTTGTAGTTGTTGAATATCGTGTATAAACCATTATGGCTCAACTATACCTCAGAGAGGCAGGTCACCAAGGGGGCAGGTCAAGCACTCAGGAAGGGTGCAAGTGGCTATTTGTATTCTATTTCTGCCTCAGTTTTTTTTTTTGTACCAGAAGGAAACTTCACTGAAAGCAAGGAACAAGATGAGGTAATGCTACCCCATCCAAAGCACGCCACCTCTGAGGTACTTGGAATAGATAACTGATAATATCAATTAATTCTTGCCAATATCTGTAATCAATGCCTTTCTTAGTAGTTTTCATATCTTGTTACTTTTTCTTGGAGTAAGCACACAGAAAGCTAACCCTGCAACCACACTGAGATTACGGAGCCATAGAGAGAGGAAGTAATAAAGAAAAATAAACCACAAGCAAGTATCAAGAACACTTATTTAACGCATCATCTGTATGCAACCCAACCAAATACTAACATCTACTAAAAGTGTCTAAAATATTTGGATTATAATCTCGACATCGACAAACCCTCATTCTGAATCTGTACGGGAACTGAAGGAAATTCAGTGTCTCGTTGGAATCTGCTGGTCCACTGGAACATATATTAATAAGATCCTTTGGGTTCACACCAGAGACCTAGTGCTAACAGCCATTAAAATGAGAGGATGCTTCATCTAAAGCCAGTAATGCAACCTGTAAAATAATTTCACTCTATAACAACTCTTTAGTACTTCAGAGAAAGGTGACAGACAGTTTTCACTGATCTCATCACTCTCCCCAAGTGTTTGCTTGTGGTAGAAGGAAGGAATTACCAGCTGGAGGTCAGCATTGGGTGTGACTGGTCCATCAGCAGCAAGTGACCCATCATACTTCCAACCAAATGTTTAACATTCTAGTGAACTATAGGAAGCAATTATAGTACAGGAAGTGTAGAACAGAAATGGCTTTGCAATATTTATATGTAACAACCCCAAACAAAGTTACACAGAAAGTACAATACTTCATTTCCAATTCTATGCATACACTCCCCAGAGCAGCCACAATAACAGAGGAATTCAGGATATGCCATATCAGAGCAGATGATTGCTCTATCAAGTCCAGCATCCTGCCTGCATTTCAATGATGGGGGAAAATAAGCCTTGACATTGTTTGTATTACAGTTTTTCAAGGTTATGAAGTACTTTTGGATCCTTCTGAATGAGAAGTGCTATGTAAACACTGACATTTTTACTATATACACAGGCAGCTGTAATTTAATACTAAAGGGTGATCTGCCATGTAGTGCAGTTAAAACTCTTCCAGCTGAGAGTAATTTTTATCATATTTTTCAACAAATACACCAAGCTGGAGAGCTATGAAATTACTCTAAAAATTTATTTAGAAATGTATTATTTTTGAATGCAGACTTTGAGGCAAACTGATTATTTCTTTAGTTAAAAAAAAACTCTACATTTAAAAATAACCCCAGCAGTACCAGTGTTTACTTAGTTTTCTTTGGTTATTTCCAGTTTTCTTCGATTTATACAGATTTTCAAGTAACATTCAGGTTTCCCCACATATCACAACACACAGCACATACACACTTCAAATTCTCCACACCTAAATCAGCTCTGAGCCGAAGGCTATAATGTACATGGTAGAAAGAGGTGTGAATTACACAGCAGTTTAATCTCACTTCAGCATTTGGCTTTACAATTGTAATTCTATACCAAAGACATAAAATGAAGCATATCTCAAAATTCCAGGTGGAACTAGATTGATCAACACCTTGGTCAGGCTTTGGAAATATTTATACAATGGAACATGAGAACAAGTAAAGCAGTTCACATCCTTAATCCAGTTATCCTAGTGCTCTGCCAACAGAAGCCATCATTACATGGCCCAGAAAAAGGTACAAGAAATCCTCCTGTGTCAAGAAAAGATAGAATTCTAGGATCCCTAGTTAGTGATCTCTAGTTAGTGATTTGTAAAAAATGCCTCACCTCAACTTTGTGAGGTGTGAATTGGTCTCCTTACAGACTCCCAGGGGCTGACAAACTCTAGAAGACAAAGTCCAAGGCAAGCAAAAACACCTGCCCCTCTCTGCTCCTTCACTTACATTTTCAGGGGTCACAGACAAGTTTAATTGCTCCATGATGATTTATCCATGCATCCATCATGAAGTGGTCAACATAATTTGTGGAAGACCTTCCTAATCATCACATAGCCAATATCATATAAATATTGCAGTATTCCAACAAACATTTGCTGAACCTGACTGTTGCAATTTCAAACCCTATTTTTCCCCATCTGCCTTGAAGGAATATTACAACATAATCCCCTTTTTAGAGCTCCTTCACAGATTTTTTTCAGCTTTTTCACTTCAAGGCACAATGCTATCCATTTCAGTATTTATCCATTTTGCTTTTCCCTTTTTATACTGTTCTTCCCTGATGCTGTCCTTCACTCCCTCCAGTTACATGGGACTCTCATTTATCAGGTTCTTGCATACACATTTCAATCTTAATCAAACAGATTTTACATGCATAAGGGCCTAAAAAAATCCAAATTCCTCCACAGGCACAGTTTTATCACAAAGTTTATGCGAAACCACATTGTAGCACTGAGGGTAACTAATTCAAGAGACACACTGTTCTCATTTTACAACGAACAATTCTATTCTCTAATTTTTTTCTCTAGGTTATTATACTGGAAAATTACAGTTTTTCCCACCACTACCCTCCCCTCACAGCTCACATCAGTCAAATGTCTTCCAGTCTGTCTGAATGCAACCAGCCACTGGTTTGCAGGTAGGCATTTGCATTTCACTGACTCCAGTATTAATTCTTATTGCTGTTGATGAGACCTCAACAAATACATTAAAGATCCATGTGGAAACTAATCCACAACAGCAAACACAGACACCACTTCCAGATTCCATAAAGACAATAAATGAAACCATATAAACATCCTGACAACTTGATAACACAGCATATCTTCCCCATTCAGGGGATGCAGCTTGAAATTATTTTATCCAGTAATACAACTTTGGTTTTCCTCAAGCCTAGTCAGGCACATCACACCTGTACCCTCTGCAGAAGACATTTATTGCTAATTACTAATACATTATGCTGTAGTCGTAAACAATGGCAATACGTTTGAAGTTCACTGACACTGACTGGAATACACACGGCATAGTTTCTAATTAAATCTATACAAACCAAAACTAATTACATCTGATAAGCCATATAAACAAGAGGCATTTATTTGTTGTATGGGACACATGAAAGCCATCTCACCTTTAAGGATTAAAGAAGTAAAAATATATCTTCAACTGTAGGGAAAGTGTCCAAATGTGATTAGTCCTTGTGCAAGCTTTTGGTCACTAATTTGGACTTGTGACTCAAAGAGGCAGAGGTGTTTTCAAGATATTGCCCAGCTCTGATTTTGTTTGGTCTCTCCCTCTGAAGTCCATCGCCCACAGGGACACAGCCACTCCCAGCACCAGTGGGCAGGCTCCTGGTAAGGGAGCAGGTGGTTCATAAGTTGTTCAAAAAAAAGAAAAAAAGAAATCCCTTTTAACACAAAATGTCGATTTACGATAATACTTATATCATGTGATTTGAGCTCTGATTTTTCTAAAGGGATTTAGTTTAAGCATATTCACAGCCTCTAAAGAAAACCTTCCGGTAGACAGATAAAGTATGTGCAACGTGTTATTGGCTTTTACTTTAACCTTTCTGAGCTCCATTTTCCAGGCTGTTTTTCATCCTGACTGCAGCACTTCACCTCCCACTATCCTTGCATTTTTCCTCTTTACCTTGTAGCTTAAGAATTTGTTTTCATTTAACATCAACTCCACCACACACAATCGAGTTAAAATAAAACACTTAAACACTTGGAATGAGATGCAGTAACCTTACACAGCCTTTATGCAAACATGGTAGATTTAACACACACAAAAAAATAAAGATGACACTGGTTGTCAGAAAGCCCCAGCTATGATCAAACAGAACTGCAACTTCATGCAACTTTATGGTATTTGGCAATAAACGAAAAGTAATGGCATTGTAACATGGAAGTTGAACGCTCATTACTCTGCAACGATGCAGAAATCATCCAGGAAGTACTAGAAAATGAGAGGTGGATTTGATTTTTCAATGCCTAAATATGGAATGACTTCCAACAAGGTCTCCTTTCAGTTAAGATCATCAAAAAAAAAAAAAAAATAAGAAAATCAAATCTAGAGCTGAAAAAGGGTGTCAGTTATCAGTCTTAAGAGAAATGCTTTTCATTTTGTTGCATCTCTAGTAAACTCTGCTGAACTAAAGATGTTTTAAATTTTCTTATATAGCCATAAACAAGTAGTTAATTCCAGCACTGTTCCCAGACTCTACAAAATGAGTTTTCTAACATCACTGAGGGAAAGAAAACAAACCCCACCTTTTACTTAAGGGCTTAAAATCTCTTTTCTTCGTTATTTATATTTTATTCAATTTATGAAATAAACAACGTTCCAGATACCTCTCCTCCCAACATACAAAGAAAAACTTATCTGCTTTTTCTCTTAAAACATAACCTTTTTGGGGTGCTATGAAATCTCAGCTGCCTGGTACCAGCAGTGGCTTGCAGATGTACAATTCCTAGCTTGGAACCTTTACCAAAATCTTTGGTTTCCCTGTGGGTGGTGTAATGATTAGTTTTATCTGTATTACTCTGAGGTAAACTGATTTTTCATCCTGGTTACAAATAGTACTCACTAAAAACCAATCTGCAGAGTTTTCACTGGGGTTGGGAACAGCAGAACAGTAGTATTTCAAGAGAATATAATTAACAGAAGACACGCTGTTCCTGCAAGACAGCTCTCCCACTACAAATACAGGGGCACCAACAGCCCCACTGAAATTCCCAATTCCATTTGACTTGGGAAAACACACACATGGCATGAAACAGGCTTTGCTATAGAAAACTTACAAAATAGAGAGAAACAAGGGGAAAAAGCAATTTGCAGAAAATCAGACAATTCAGACATACTGCTAGGAGAAGAAAAATAAAGAATGAAATCCAGATCTGTTTTCACAATCCCATACGTATTCTAGACCCCACTCTTACTCTAAGCAGACAGCTGAACACACGACGCATGCTAGCAATTTCCCTATCCGTGCATTTATGTATTTGGCTGCTTCTCTTTGTATTCCCCTCTTCCCACACAGAATCTACAAAGTCAGTGATGTCTTTAAAAGCCATGCCTCCATATGGCTGAACACAGCCTAAACATTTTGGGTGCTGTTATAAATAAAAATGACTATTTAAGACTTGCTGATTAACAGATTAAAGCTCCTTTTCTAAGAGGTCTGGACACAGACTTCATTTTTCATGGAATAAATCCGTTTGAATCTTTGGCCTTTAGGGACCTTTTTGTTTATCAGCACCATTTAGCATCTTCTCAGCTTTTAATACTCTGCTGTTCAGCCATGCATGAGATACTTCCAGTGGAAAGCTAGCATAGCAGCACAACATGTTTTGTCTGTCTTTTGGATTGTAAATGTTTGTATCGCTTGCTATCAACAGCTCCCTGATTCTGTACCAGGCTGTGTATATATAGAACCTGATACCATATTTATACTTAAAGAAGCATTAGGCAAAAACAATCCCTACATAACAAGGAGTAGGGTAATTTGCATGAATGGACAGGTCTTGAAATGGAAAGATTTGGGATGCTTATGGTTAAGGCACACACATTAGAACATTAACCTTCATCCACAGTGGCAGAACAGCAGGAACTGGCAGATATTATTTTGCTTGTACTAACTTAACAAAGGCAGGTTAAATCCAGTTAGTCAGCCACCACTATGTACCATGCAGTTCTGCTGCTCAGGGAAAAAAGAGGCAACGAACAAGTTTTACTCTTCCATCTCTCGGAAGAAGAGGGTCTCACCCAACCCCATTCCTTCTTGCTCACACTGCAACAGGACTGACCCAGCCCATTTCTTGCAGGACTCACCTTGATCAAAAGACTGGTGGCCATGGAGCTCTGACAGCAAACTCCTTGGCAGGCACAATGGAATCAGCCCTTGTACAAAGGCCACCAGCAGCAGCCCAAATATTATTAACAAATAGCAAGAACTTTTATCCCAAATGGCTTCTTAAAACATGCAACTGCATTGAATTTTAAATCACTGGTTAATAAATGCATTACCCACCTCTCTGATGCCTAGCACACATTTCCCTATCTGAATAAGTAACAGCACTGAGACAGAGGGGACCCATCGATTTGTTTCCAAAGGCACAATGTATCTAGGTGATTACACTGACTTCTGGGAATAGCAGCTGGTGTAGAATTTATGACAATGTTTGCTAGCTTCTGAGTTATACCTGCCCGTTCCTTGTCTTTGTTTTATCTAAACTCAAGTGAGGAATGATGGATTTTGCTATAGTTATATTTGGAAACTGTGATCCTGACCTCCACTCGTTGATGTAACGTTTGAATCCAAGCCTTTTTTCCCCTGATTTATTGAGAAGTGTCTTAAGCCCAAACACTGGGCTGACCACCACCTCACTAAGACGTGGTATGGTGGAAGTGCATGTGGATGGGTATGTGCATACAGAACAAGCTGCTTAGCATAGGCTGTTTTTCTCTTCATTAACAGTGGGAGAATAGCCAAAACTAAGTTAAGTCTAAACAGAAATCTGCTGGGTATAAAATACACTGCAGGGCTCATTTGGCTTTTATTTTTGAAGGTAACATTAATCACAGCTGACAACAGACTATCAGTGTACTATCTGAACACACTGGGGAAGGTACAAGGTCATGAATCCTGAGCTGGAATAATCAAAGACTTGGAAAATTTGCATTTATAATAGGACACATCTGGTAGAAAAATACACCCTAGGTGAAAAAAGGAAACGTGGGCATGCTGAGGAAGTGGGAAAACATGTCATAGCCAGTAAAAAAAAAAAAAAAAAAAAAAAAAAAAAAACCACTGGAATTATGTAAGGACTCTGAGTTAGAAGGGAACATTCAAAAAGGAAAACTAAACAGTAGGATTCAATGTCTCACATGTGCAGCCTCCAGATTTACACACTCAAATATTGGGTTCAAAATTCTGCACATTTCCCATAAAAATGAACAAAATATTCTGGCAAGAAATCACAGACCATGTTGATCAGCAAGCTGCTTTAGTTTTTATTTTCAGCCATCTCTACCGATTTCACGGCTTAGTAGTATGCAGGGATTTCACCAATAATACTTACATTGGACAAATTTGGGGCACACAATCACATCTACAGCTACTAGGACTGTGCAGAGGCACAAAGGTTTCCTTTGAATGTTGTTATCAGGGAAGGTTGCTAAGGAAAAGGGCACAAACAAATTAAATCAGTGCTCCTTTACAGATTCCCAAATAGATTTCTCCACTGAGATGAATGGGCAGTTAAAATCTCCCAAGCCATTGTTTTTTCTAGGTAAGTCCCTAGTGGAATAAAACGTCGCCTCATTTAGGTTTCATTATCATTATTTTTTAAATAAAAGCTGTATTGCTATTATCTTTCCAGAGATTTGAACAGAAATTCATAAAACAATGAGGTTTTCATAGAAAAATTGGAAGCCAAATAAGAAAAAACACAGGCATCATGATGGGCCCAAGATTTTGATACAGTCTTCTAAGTAAGCATGAATGATTTTTAACAGACTGGAGAAGCTCTTAGCAGAATCTCACATTTCCATTAGTGCCTCTCCCAGCACCACAGACCAACACTGCTGCCTGCTAGAGCTGTGCAGCTTTCTGCAGCAGAAGTAGAACCACAGTCCTAATGCTTGGCTTGCTCCAGAATTCTCCTTGAAGTTAAAATCATTTTTTTTTGCTGTTGCCTGAAGTCTCATGGATAGAATATTAAGGAGGTACTGTAAAGTTGCAATACTATCTAAAAATAACTCACAGAAGACCAGATGCCACCGATGATCACTGATGCACAAGACGTACAAGCCTCACTATTACACGAGCAGTACACAAACAAGGGGTGGTGAAGCAGTTTTTGGAATTACACTGATGCACAGCACCAAAAATCACCTAGATGGCCACGGATAGAGAACACTGTACCAGCTTCAAGACATTCTACAGTAAATCACTTTTCTCTCCTCTCTTCTGAGAGTCAAATTTGGATAAGTTGGAGGGGTAAATCCAACAGAGATGGAATCAGCAAGAAGCAATACTGGTTTCAGAAGATGGACATTAAACAGCTTTGAGATGGCTTTAAAATCCTAGTGCAGCAATTTCACATATATTAAAAATGAACATAAAAGAAAAAATCACCACTACCAAAACTATATTCAGGTAACATCTGAAAGCATCCAAAGATCTAAATCACAATTGAAAACATGCATCTGTTTTAAGTGGAAAAGAGGCCAGCTTCCCAGGTAGACTTGCAGCTTTTGGCTATACCCTAAGCAGCATCCAGGGCGTGGGGACAGCAAAGAGAGCCATGCTAAGAGACACCCAGACAAGTTGCCACCATTCACCATGGCAGAAGCAGCCCTTCGAAGACAACAGCCACTTCCCGGGGGGTCGAATTAGCCCAGAACCTGCACTGTCAGTGCACGCTCCTGGCGCAGCTCGCTCAGAGCCAAGCGAGGTGACTACAGAGAGCCACGCTGCACAGTGTTCCATCTGCTCCAAATAGCTTGGGAGCTGCCCAGATGACAGACTGCCTGAGATACGGATAAAAAAAATTAAGTCTGAAGTGATCAGATGTATTTTCTCTCTAAGGGTAGCAAAGAGGATTTGGGGGCAGAACTGTCTGCGTGCTTTTCTCATACAGATTTTGACCACAGCAGCCCTGTCCTGCAGCTGTTACCTCACCCTCCTGCCCTACGTCATCGCCTGGAATCTCTGCTGCTCCCTTCAGATGCCATGACAGGGCCTCAAATCCCACAGACGTTTCTTGTGGCTGCCAAACGGGACTCGCTCTGTCGTGGACCAAGCCTCTAAGGCTCTTTTTGAAGTTGACAATGCTTTGAGTTTATTTTGAAATGTAGCCATCCCCGAGGAAAACCTTCAAACTGCAGTCAGGACAGCGATGGTCCTTTGTGATGCTACAAAGCTCTGTATTTGCCTACTAGGGATGCAATGCTTCACACACGTATGTAATGTTTCTGCCACCTCTGCCTCCTTCTGTATCAATATAGAAAGGATGCACTGTTAACATTTTTTGCCACTTCTTTCTTCTGCACTTTTTCAATTAAACGTTAAACGTAACACTTTTTCAAGCCAAAGTGCCCTTAAAAGCTAATAGCACTAAGAAACAAATTATTGAAGGAAAAACATAACGTGCCCAAGGAGAAGAAGAAAGCTGGCACTGGTATGCACCTCTCATCCAGCAATAATGGGGGTTTTTACAAAATGCTGTCAGGTAGAAATAAAACTCATTCACCTTTCTTATAACCTGATCCAGATTACTGCAGTTATAATGTAGGAGTAAGTATAGAAGGAGAAGATATCAGCTACTGCATATGGCTATTTTAATTAGGACCTTGAAAACCCGAGTAGTGAAATTTTAAGAGTACGTGCTGACTTTTAAGGCATATGCATAATGAATATTTAAACAATCCTGTGAAATACCTGCCTAGAATTAAAACTGCTGCCTTTATTATGACCAGAGCTATTCCTTCTGGCATAGGTTTAGACAGTGTAATGTTTAACACTTTTATACAACAGAAGGTTGCTGTATTAGGTGGCAGCGAGCCTCCATTTACAGATGTAGAATGGGAGATATCTAAGGAACAATCTCATTACAGTTAGCATATCACAGTACATAGTCAACATACATTTCCTCTATGCTGTTAGATGCACTAAAGAGTTTAGATGTTTTCAAAATTGCACATTACAGAGATTTTTGTAGAGGAAGCACACATTAAAAAGTAATTATTTTACATATAACATTCAAACGGCATATTGACAATATCCAGGGTAAACATCTGTAATTAATCACACACAACTCACATCCTTCCTTTTGCGTAAGGCAAAATTAAGTGAGATGCACAAGTAGGAAAGTAAAAAAGTAAAGAGCGTACCATTAGTACGCTAATTAGTATAAGTCATAACTTGGAAAATATTCTGCTTTCCACCTTGTACCCTGGGAAGATCCTGGCCTTGATTCCCAAGATTTGCTGGGCTATGGGGCTGTATTAATATTCTGCAAAATGCTTTCTAGCATTAATTGTAGCACTCACTATTTGCTTCATGCCAGGCCTCAATCACTGATTGCGTTCCTGCTGGATGCAGAGGCTCAAATTCACAGCCAATGCTGGTCTTCCATGCCACAGCCTCTCTAGCCCACCAAAAAGATAGAACTCAACATGCCCCAAGACATAAGACAGCAGCTGGAGCACAATTTTACAGGTCAGAAGACACAGAACGCTCTTGGTTCTAAATACTTCAAAAGCAGAATCATTTTTACCCCCTGCATTTTTGAAGAATAGTTTTCTTTTTCATTCTGCTCACTAGAAGAACAAGTCAAGCTGATGCTGCTTCTGAGCCAAACAAGACAAAGATGCAGGGCTGAAGATTATATTTCTTTCATTCTATGCCTTATATTTATTTTAGTTTTAATACTGGCACAGTAGCTCGAGTACTACACTTAGATTTTGGAATATTTTTAATAGTAAAATTGCTACTGCCTCCTTGGAGTATGGATTTCTGCTGGTCTAGTTCCCCACTAGTAAAGCAGTAAACTTTCTTCAAATACAGATAGACAAGGCTGTGTTGAATCAATACAATTATGCTCACTGCCTCAGAGGATCTAAAATATATGTAGCACTTTTTATAATTTCACTCTCAAATAAAATGTCTAAGTAAAGACATTTCTCAGAATAGAATGAAACAAATATTCACTTTATGAAAAGGACACGTGGCTGGCAATTCAGCATAATACGTGGTGCCATGGCAATAGAAGAGATTCAAACAAACAAGAACTGGTTTCATATACTAGACACATATAGTACAGCTTGAGAAATTATTTAAGAATTTAAAATTACAAAGTATTTTCCTGGATAGGAACATACCTGATGTCAGAAACACAAATCCAGTCAGACTTCAAAGAACTGTTCTTAAACTGTCCTTTACATTGAAGGTTGTTACTTCTATCTCACACATGAGATAAAGAGTAGGTGTCAGGTAGAGGAAAAAAAGTTATTTTTTCCTCAGCTACATCATTTAATCTAACCAACTCCTTTTGCCTGTTACCTATGAGTCTTGCCTGGCACGTATACTGGGGCCAGCAAATGCACACCAGCCCTGCTGCAGAAAGGCACAGTTCTCACTCATCCTATGGAGCCAGCCAAGAGCTGCAGGACAGACAGGAGGACTGGCAGAGACCATCTAAACCCAAATAGCACAGAACTACTGTCTTACTTCAGTTTAGCATCAGCAAAAATAGAGCTAAATAAAGTAAATGCAAGCTTAGCACCTCATCACTTGCAACCAACTGGCACGTGCAATGGTCTCAGCAAAGAGCACAGTTTAAATGAAATCTTTAACAGATCCTCTTACCTTGTATCACCATCTGAGTGGTAACAAGCAGCACTGGCTGCACTTTAAGTGCGCACATAACAGTAAAACACTGAAGCATGAAATGGAAGTCATAGACTGTGGGCTATCTTGCTAAGTAGTGCTTCACATGCCCACTGGAAACAGATCATTTGAGAAAATGGCAGGAGCTCTGGAAGCTATTGAAGCAAAGAAGCTTTAAGGCTACCACCTCTGTCCCAGCTGAAAAATATGTTCACTCCAACTATGCTATAACGCCAGAGAGAAGGTTATCATATAAAATCCATTAGCTACTTTAATTCTTTATCAATATTCCACTAAAATCAACAAGTTTATGCTTTCTAACTAGCTTGGGCATTACTTCGTTAGCATTACATTTAGCAAAGACAGAAAATAGAAACGAACAGAAGATGCAAAGAGAAGAATATTCCTATCACTATTTATTGAACCCCAGCGTAACCAGTCACTGAGAAGTTTGTTAATGGAGTCTGACAAATATTGATACACCTGATTGTGCTGTGTCAAACTTAGAAATATTAAGGCCATTTTCTAATATATTCCAATGTGTGTAACCATACGCCAACAGTACCAGTTAGTTTTAACAGAAGCCTGATCTTGATTTTACTTTTAGCCAATTCCCTCTAATCAGAGATTGTAGAAGAACGGAAAACACCATTCTAAATGGACATGATCTCCTCATGACTTTGAGAGGTTACTGTAATTAGTGCATATATACACACCTATAAACTTCAGCACATCAACAACACAGCAGTAGTGAAAATAAGCATACTGGTTTCAGAAACCCAAATTTGCCTTCTGCTTAACTGAGACAACATGAATAGAAAAATGCACAAATTTAGAGCACCATCTGGAAACATCCCATTACAAAACCACGTTTGAATCTTAATTCCTTAGCAAGCAATGAAAGTATTGAAAACATACAAAATTAATATTGTACATAAGTAAACAGTAGATTCATAGAGATCTGTTGAAGGACAGAATAAATAAATTGGTAGTCAGAACCAAGTTTATACCACAAACAGATCTATTAGACTAACATTGAACATATCTGGGTCTTCTAGTAGCAAACTTGCAACCCAATTTCTTCCCAGCTCTTTGCCTCTTGCTCTTTTTCTGACAACTTCTGGACTTAAGATGCTTATTAATTCCCAACCCTGCCCACATAACTGTTAGATGTCAGCCTCTGTGGGCACACTACTAAACAGAATAAGAAAAAATAAAGCAGTAGGGGTTGCTACAAAAGAACAAGGGAACGAGTACATTGCTTTGTCACTAATTCTTTCATTTAGTAACATATTTTCCATATCCTCCTCCAGATCTGAGATAGATTCGGCACGGATGAAATGTCTGCAAAACTAAAGAACCTAGCACTCTTGTGTATTTTCTTGAAATATGCTACAGAATTAAGCTTTTATGTTTATCATTTATATTTCATGAGAAAGGCAGCCTTCCTCCTTGAAAATCATTGCTAAAATCAGAGTGGGTCAGATCAGCCATTCTTAGAATGGCTAAAGGTCCATACTGTTTAAAGTACATCTCATCATTCATTATGTCAAATAATAATAGATTAAAATGTGGAAATTGAATTTCCAACAAAACAGTTTTGAAAAAACAAGAAGTACTATTTTTACTGAAATCATGAACAAAACCCATCTTTTCTAATGAGAACAGAAGATGTAGAGAGACAAATACTAACGTGCGTTGGGGTGATTTTAAATGAAGGTTATGACTCATCAATGAAAAAAATCTTTGGACTTAAGTTCTTTTTTCAAACATTCATTCACCAGACATAATTAGAAGTAGTGTTTTTCCTACATTACAAACAAGACTGAATCCTAAAAGAATTGACATTCATGCTTTTATAAGAGCTTTCACTTATATAGTGTTTCTATTGCTGTCCACACATTGAAATAGTTTTTCATCATAACAATGATGAATACTATAAAGCACAGATAAAACCACTACTGAAAGCAATAAGAGCAGATTTTGACCTTAGTCTGGAAATGGAAATGCATTGTCCAGGGCACACAACAACGTTTGACTCCATGAGAAATATTAAACAAATTGGATTCATCAAGGGCTCATTTCAAGGGAACGCATTTCTCAGGTCCTGAGGATTTGTTTAGATTCCAAACTGTTACACCCAACTGTACTTTCAGCCTTTATACCTACTGTTCTCTCAACATTGAGGTGACTGAATTTTCTTTTATGTATTTTTGTAATTTGGCAGTTTGCTATTTGGATTTTTCTTTTTGAAAATTGCTTTTGGAGGGGAGGGAATCACAAATTCTTTGAGATGTGGTGCTTGGTATTCTCTGTTTGGTGGATGCTTTTGAATCATCGTTTGTTTTGGGGACAGTCATCTAAGGTAAAGAATCTGAAGTTATCTTGGGAGTTCGGTAAATTTATTTTGTGACTTACAAAACAATCACAAACCGTCACAAGCAGAACACATCACAAAACGAAGCAGCCAAAATGAAAAATGTTCAAGTAGCCCAAGTAGTGAAAAAATCTTTGAAATACATGGCATCACTATGAAAAATGAATACAACACCAGAAATTAATATCAACTAAGAACAGAAGAAAGAGCTACATTAATCAACTAATCTAGCATCCAAGATTAATCCAAGCTACCTCTCACTGCCACTAACTTTAATTAAATCCCTCTGCCTAGTTTCACGAGTTGGTAAATCTTTTAAAATGAATTCCACACTCCTGCCTGCAAAATTGTTACTTTTAAATCTGGATAGCACGGCTGAGAATCTGGCACCCAGTGTATATATTCTCATTTGCTTCCATATTTAAGTATGCTTTTAAGTGTTTCATCATGGCTAAGAATTGAGTTTGAATATATTTCTGAATACAATCATAGAGGTTTGCAGTCATAGCAGTTACCTTGAAAAGGCCACGTCCTGTAAGCAGTTTAATTATCCTGTAAGGATAGAAGTGATTTAAAATCTTCCCACCCCAAAACAATCCTGTAAATCATTCTACAATGCTTTATCACACTTAAGTACTCTCCCATTTCTCTTCAAACACATGAAACGCTTCCATCCATTATTCTTCTACTCTATGGGACTCAGCAATTTGTTTTAAAGAAGCTGGTTAAAGGAGCTAGTTGAATTTCAAACTGGAGGCAATAGAAACCTCTGTGTTTTCTACGCTTTCTCCGAAGTATAAACCGGCCATACCACACATCATGCTGGTCTCTACGCTTGGCTTTCTTCCTCTTTTCACGCATTTCTCTTTTCACAACAGAAGAGGGAAGTTTCTGTAAGCCAGGCTGCCCATGGCACCTTCCTCCTGACATGCACAGAGCCACTGACCACATGTGGAAGCCATCCAGTTCAGACAGGTATGGTTGAATACCCCTTCATATATGAAGGTGGAATTGAAATGATGAGCAGTTCTGTAAGCATTACAGCATTATATGACAGGCCATCAAGCGTCCCTGTGGCCAGACACAAGCAATGCCTGACTTTTGACATAGCAGCCTATCTGCAGACATTTCCAGGTGAGCAGTTCACAGCACTGTAATCCACTTGGGTGCAATTCCTTGTGGTGATGGAAGCACCGAGCAGAATACGTCATGAGATGTCAGTAAAATACTGCCCTGCTTGCAGAGCAGAATCACATCTTCCTATGACTGCCTCGTTAGAGCTCACCACTATCCGCAGCTTCCCCAGATCTGTCAGCAGGAAGCACGTACCGTGAGCTTTCCAAGTCTATTGATTCTGACATGCCTGCCATTTCCTTCAGAGAACAACTTGCCCATTTTCCACATAGAATCCAGGCAAGAGAACATTTACCATCTGGCTCTTAAAGAAGGGTCAAGAAGCCAAGACATATTGTTCTGCTCAAACACGTCAGCGAGCTCTTTATCTTCAGATGGGATTTGGTAAGTAGCCTTAACTAGCAGAACAGTATCTGCTGTTTCAGTCTGTCTTAGAAATAGAGCAACTGAAAGCTCTAAGTCCTACATTGCACTCTTAAATCAAAGTAAATAAACATCCTGCCACCTGCACCTCCCACAGAGAAAAAATAAACCAGCACTCCTCCAGCCTGGCCTATCTCTAGCAAACAACCAGCTAAAACATCATTGTAAGAGGAGCGAGGGTGCAGACCTCACAAGGGCAAGGTTGTAGGATTGACCAGCAGCAGATGATCAGTTTTTGATTTGATTCTGCAAGACTCAAGGAAAAAAAAAAAAAAAAAAAAAAACTTTGTTCTGTGACTCTGAACAGGGTGATGCCCTTGCTGGTGTTTAAATGAATTCTTCCATCTCATTCAAGGAACTACAGCCCTGTACTCTGCTCTGAGCACACTGCCACCAAATTCCACACAGAAAGCCACCCAGCCCATAGGCCTCTGCAAATGCTCCTGTATGGTCTCACCTGCAACACCATCCTGCACAAGCGGAAACATTTGCTCCCCACAGTGAGTGGTGCTTAGCATGAGCACTCACCAGTTCCACACAGTGCCTGTATGTCTGCATGCTATGTTAATCACCCAGCAACGGCATTCTGTTGACGGAATAAGAAACTGCTTGACAAAATGGAGGGGCTCCTTTCCCAAATGCCATTTCAGGGAAATAAAAATAAGCCAAGAATCTGACCACATCTGCTCCATCTACTGATGATCACAGCTGAATTCACATCTGTGCAGGCAGCTATTCTGCATCAGTGTCATAATGACGTCAGAAAAGAACAGACTATTTAAAAAAAAGGCTTGGAATAATTTATAAGGGTTGAGATACAGCTTAATATTGTAGCAATTAGAAGGCCAGAGAAGGTGACAATATTGCTTGCAAAGGTGCACATAAATCTGTATGATTACAGTAATTAACATGATGATTAATAATTGATAGACAACAAATATTAAGAGTTCATTAATTTCCTTCTGTGTTTGATAACTTAGACAAAGAAGAGAGAACACAATGTAAAGGGCCAATCCTTGCTGAATATCACTGAAAGATGTAAGATGAGGATGCTCTACAGTATTATTTCTGCAAAATTACAGGAGTTATCCCCTCATCACATAAAGAATGAAGGATATGATGCATTTCTCTCAGAAAAATTAAATATCTGCAAAACTGAATCCACAAATTATGTACTCACAACAAGTTCTACGATATGGAACCCCCCAGGTAAAACACATTATGAAAAAGGCAATCAGAAATGTCACTTGGTCACCAAAATAAGGAACAACTGTCTCTTGCAGATTTGTAAGAAGTATACAGCTAAAATTACTTAAAATGTAACTTAATTCGTTCTCAGTAACTATCAAATTTTACAACTTAGAAGCAAGATTTACTCTGTTTTGACTACAAAATTGGCTGGAGTACAGTAGATGGATATACCAGGAAAAAATTACATTTACACGTGCAACTTGCTAGAATCTAAGACTAATTCAGCAAACCTAAGTTAGAAAAATAACAGAGTCAGAAATAGCCAAAGCTACAAGTAACACACAAACATCTGCAGACTTCAGTACTGCAAATCTGCAAACTGTGCAGACTTCAGTACTGTGTAGCTTTGCCAGGAAAGGTAAATATATGTAAGCTTCTCTTTTCCAAGTTGTCAGTGACAAATCAAAGAAGGAAGGATGAAATGCTTAGGACTTAACTGGTCCCATCAAAAAGAAAAAAAACTAGAATCATGGTGTGGATCAGAACACTGTGCTAGTTCCAAAGATGGAAAATATCCTCCAGAAATGATTCAAGAGACCATACTCTTGAGCTGAAATTCCCTCTGTTTTGCTGGGTAGCTTAAGGAATCAAAGCAAAACTAGCTACAAAATACTTAAGAGAAAAAACAGTTTATTTCAGGTAAATGCCTGGGACATGCTGCTTTTACTGGGAGCTTACTCTGAAAAAATGACTGAAGGTCAATTCAGAGACAGAAGTCTTCAGCTAGGGTAACTGTATGCACTTGATCCAAAAGGCAACAAAATTCTTTGCTGACCTGGAAACTAAGAAATTCTATGCTATGTTGCATAAAAAGGCAACGTGCAAACCTCATGCTGCATGTACATTAATTACATCTACTTCGTGAGAAAAGGTCCTGTAAACTAAATCTAATTGCAGAGAATGTAAAGCAAAAAAAGAAAAAAGAAAAAAGAAGAAACACAGACTTTCCATCTGGTTTCCCAGCTGCTTCTGTAACAACAAATCTCTCCCTGTTAAAAATGAAAAACTTGTTGTTGCAGCACAGCCTTTTCAGAAAAAGGCACAAGAATTCTTGACTGACAAGCCCTTCGAACAATGGCATAAGTCAAGTTTTGTCTTGCACTCATTACATTATTTGTATGTAAGACATTCAGGAATGACACAGATAAATGAAGTAAGACTGATGGAACAGAAGGAATGTGCTATAAACAAAATTATAGAATATTTTACAAAACAAAGATGGGAAAGATGAGGGAACTTAATAGTTTGGCTGGTCAGAAATTGACTTTTTCCAGTAGAATTTCTTCACAAAAATCAGGAAGCTTTTTTTTCTTGAATATATCACAGTAATGTTGGACTGCTTGACTAAATAAATACAAAGTAAATGAAGACATATAGGAAAAGGCATTGTTGCTGAAAGCCAAATATTTCCACTCTGCACATCACCACGGTAGGTCCCCTGAATATTAAGTGACCATTCCTCCTTGCAGCCCGATCTCCTCAGTCAGTACATCCCATCTTTAAAACAGATCCCACGTTGGGGAATAGCGGTATAAAGAATCCCAAATTCATCTTAAGAGTGCTGCCTTTAGGCTTAATATTAATTAATATTAATGTTTTTAAACACCATCACACTATCATTAGATATTTTGCATTAAGACTTGACTCAGCAGACAGAGGAAAGTTTGCTTCCTTGCAGGCTGCCTGCAGGAGGCAGAGGGCAGAGCCAGGGGGCTTCCCACAAGCTGCTCCTCTGCAGCTCTGTCATTCTACCACAAGCAGAGCTTGTCTTGTATGAGAAACTAAGCACAAACATTTGCCTAACCCAGCCAGACCTCTGATCCCACCATGCCCCCTCATTTTCAGACTCTGTTACTGCTCAGCTGCGTTTTTGCAATGCAGTGTGAGTCTCTTTATTCCCATTTTTGAGGCAGGGTTCTTTGCATTGAGTGGCAAATCCTGGGATTAGTTAATCTGAATTCCACAATACACTCCTTATTTCTAGGAGATTATTCTTATCTAAGAGAAAGCTGCTTTGACTATTTTTGTTTCTCTTTTCTTGCATCTCAGGCCTTTGGGAGCTGACTGCTAGCAACACAGCTCTGAGGAGGGAGGCAGTGGGGGCAAAGTTCAATTAATTTGAAGCTAGGCAAACAGCGTCAGACCTCTACACATCCATAAAACCAAACAGCAATATGCAGATCAACTGTCCACAGGGTATTCTAAGGATTTGCACTTCTCAAATTCTTTGCTGCACCAACAGTCTCAAGGCTGATGACTTTTCACAAAGGACTGAAATTAATGAAGAACCCCTTAACGCTCCTACTTAACTTCATAAGAAATGTAAAGTAGTTCTTCCAATTCTACTCATCAAATTCTTTGAACTTAAAATGTAATTTGGAATTGTTCTAGTTAAAAAATCAAGGGCTGTCAGCAGAAATCAGAATTCAGTCACTACTGAAGATGGAACTTCATTAATACAGAATGCTCTCACTCTTCTCGTTTCAGTAGCTTCCATATTTTATTTCAATTCTGTGAATATTTCTTCCAGAAGTAATAAAATATTGCAGGAATATTACAGTTTGACAGTAAAATGTTTTCATATTCGTAACTAGGAGAAGTAGAAAAACACAGGCAAGGAATCGAAAAATTGAGAGCAACGTGGAAAAAGAGAAGACAGGAAAATGGAAACTACAGAAGAGACCAGCATACAAATAAAGTTGATACATTTGCTTTTATGCTTAGAGGAAATGGGTAAGACTAATGCTGACTAGTAAAATTCCTCAAGCTCCATTGCTTTCAAAGGTTCTACAGCTTAACTGACGTTCACAAATCATAGAATGGCTTGGGTTGGGAGGGACCTCAAGGATCATCAAGTTCCAATCCCCTACATAAAGGCATTTTAAATAGAATATAACAGCTCCTGAGGTGCTAGAACATGCAGATAAGATGAAATGTCATTTCATTTTTCTTACTGGAGATCTGACCACAAAATGCTACTCTTCGGTATACTGTGAGAAGCTTTTAATTTTGTTTTATAGTTTTGCAAAATATGTGAAAAACAGATTCGTGGACAGTCTCTTGCTTTACATATTGCAACATAAAAAATAACCTACACCATTTAGCAGAAATGAAACTTCTAAGAGTCTGTAGGAAAGTTTCATATAAGATTTTCCAAAGGAAGAATTATGTCCTTCCTTTAGGTCTTTTGAATCATTATGTTAGACTAGTAGAACAGGGCTGTAATTTTCTATTAACTTTTATGGGATGTTTAAAAAGAATCTATGGAAAATTAATTTCTTATTAAGCTCCGTAATTACTTCTTGAGGCATATTGTGATATTATTATAAATAATGATAACGTATCACTTATATAGCACATTTGACCTTCCAAACATTTTACAAACATTAGATGATATATAATTTTTCTGATATAGGAGAAACAAACGTTTTCCAGACAGCTCCATCAACATCTCAGAGCTGAATTTAGACTCATGCCTGGCTTTTCTGAATTTCACCCCTTCAGTCTACTGGGGCTACAAATATTTAAGTGAATCTAAATGTCCAAAATTCAAAGCTTTCAGATATGGACCATTAGAGAGAGATAAAGTAAATCTAAGCTTCTGAGCCTAGATATTGTTTCCAAGCAGCTGTCAGCACTAAGATTTATAGATGCAGAAGAGCTACATGGTTCACTCAAAGCCAGACAGTGCTGAAAGCTCTGAGTTGTTAAAAATGGGAGCAACGTGAAAAAGTGATGACTAAAACTGTCGGTGCCCCACAGAATTCCCACTTAAATCAAAGGTAAAACTGACTTCAAAGGAAGCTGGAACAGCCACAAATAGTATATGAAAAAAACGAGGAACATTTTCCTGATGAAGACAGCTACTATTTTATAACTGTGCCCACGGAGCCTGAAGCTTTTCTTTCTGCAAAAGCGTATTCCCCAATATTTATATCCCTTTATATTCACAACGATTAAGAACAGTGGAGCTGTCTCAACCAGTTAGTAAAGTCTCCCATGCAAAGGCTGTAATCCTGAACGTTACTGGAGTTGAACTGTAGACCATGACCCTCAACAACATCCACAGACAACAGCTCTCCCAAATGAGCTTCAAGATGGCCAAATTGGACTCAACCAGCTCCAACTGGAAATAACTTCTATGTAGACTATATAACATTTGATGGCCCAAATCAGTGTCTGGCTTACTGCCACCAGCTGCCATGCAGTTACCCCACGGATAAATTGTCCCATTTTGTCTAAATTAATTTGCTCATGTCTTAAGGTTACATATTTTTATGCATGCTTTTATGAAAATCCACATAACCTTCAGTAATCCAAAAGAACCTCAAAAGAATAGCATACTGAGTGAAGGCCAAGCTCAAAACACCTTGTACTTTTAAAACGATCACAAATCCTAAGACAAGTATCTAAACAACCAGATATAGACTGCATTTTTCTTTTTAATTCTAGGTAGACCACTGCCTATTTTGCTAATAGTTCATTGCACAGCTATACTATTTCCTGAAAGGTAATTGCACAAAAAATTGTCAGGCTACATAACAGACATGATTTAAAGCCAATTGTGACATGAACACGAGGGAAATAAGGTGCTGTTACTCTTAATGAAATGTGATTAGGAATTATGAGATAAAAATACCAGGCTCTCATTTTTAACATTGTTATATAATGCCGCATTCTCAGCATTTGTGTGTATATTTCTGCGCATGTATTTGTAAATTCTGTATGCAATATATCTCCATAACTCAACTGACCTGAACCTAGGGAGAGGACTTTGCTATCGAAATCTGTACAAGTTTTGTTATAAACTTCTTTGGGAAACAGATATCCTTCCCACATTACTCACAACAATTTACACATACAGTCCAGAAAAAGTAAGAGGGATCTGACATCATGCAAGTATTATTTTTGTACTCAAGGTGATACGAGGCTTCAAAAGAAACATATCTTTGTTGCTTCAAAGCCTATCTGAAACCTTTTTAGCATCCAACCATAAATCTGACCACAACTACAGCACTTGCAGAACAAGCTGGCATCACTAAATTTGTTGAACTGCCGTAGCGGTCAACTGGGTCCATACTTTCGGCACAGCATTCTAAGGAAAGAAAATGATTGTGATTATATTGTGTATCTGTCAGCTGGTGAGTGCTTAAGAGCCCATAACTCAGATGTTAGAAAATCCAAACAAGCACTACAAAGAGCAGGAAAGCAGGCTCCAGTGTTTCTCCCGCTTTTGAAACTACATGGCTGAGATGGACAAGCCTTTGTCACTTTAGGGTGACAGGACAGAGTTCTCAGGAGTAGGACATTAATCAGTGGTTATCTTTTAAAGCTCAACACCTACTGATGGAAGAGAAAAATCGAGTAAATCAGTTACTGTTTTCAATTCAATAAATAACAAGCTCCTACTGGTAACCATAAAGCAAAGGAAAAGCAGTAAAAATTTCTGGTTCCAGCATCTTGTCTGAGTATAAATTCTCAGATGAAGAACTTTCATCACTGAAAATTCTCAAACAATGCCAGGGATGTGTCACTTACAAAGACCTCTTTACGTTTCAGGAAAAGGCTGGGTAAAAGCAGTCCATGCAGTGCACTAACCCGCAGCATCCCTAAGCCGCTTTCCTGAGGAGAGATTTTCACAGAAAAGGAAAGAGATTCGTAATGTTTACTTCCTTTAAGAGGGAATTACAAGACCAGAATGTATCTGCTCTTAAATTACATCAGTTAATCAGTTTCTCTGTGATTACAACCACATGCATGTAACAGTGCAATGCTACATTTTCAATACGTGAAACTCCCATGGCTGCTCACCAGAGCTGATCAACACAAATTCTGAAGAGGTCTGATCCTGGCCTTCTTGTTGGGTTAACCTTTCTTCATTGTCAATGGGAGCAATGTTTCAGTTAAGACATCAGGATGAGTTCTCTGATTTTGCTGAACTAGACGATCTATCCCTGCCACAGTGCAGCCATGTTATTGTTGTGTTGCAAAACAAACCACTGAAGTACATACAACTGCTGTAGAGCTACCGTCTTGGCAAGGCACAAACATGAAGAATTATGGAACCAAACAACAGGAGACTATGCGTTTTTATTTCTAAATGGCAAGTAAAAGCCTACGTGGAACAGTGACAAAGACACCAACTGACTCTGGAGCAGTGGCTGGTGATAAGATTAAGAAAGCGTTAAGCTCTGAAACTTTTTTCTAGAAAGAGACAAAGGCCATGTTCACAAACAACATGAGTATCAGAGGCCTTCATTGCATTATGAATTAATTTAGTTTTACATTCAGGCTATTTGAGTAAGTCTAGCTTTCTATTTTCATCAGTGGCTGTTTATTAAGAGCTTGAAACAGAAAATGATGGCAAATCGTTTTCTAATTTTTAATTTAACTCCAAGATTGTTCTGATAACCGTATTGGCTTGGAAATAAACAACAATAAATGCAGATTGGCATCCACCAAAAGAATAGACAGTTCTCTAACCACTGTAATTAATATTGCTAGGCTGGGTACTTTAAGGCCCGTGTATTTCTGAGTTTTTGTGTGCTAGCTAGAATCTGTTCAGTCAGGCTGATTTTGGCATTCATCCACATATATTAATTTTGCCCAGAAGCATTCCAGAAACTTAATTAAGCTGGCAGGTTACATTCTCTTATGGTCCATCTTCAACACAGTCACATTTTTAAAACCTGAATTAGAGAACAAATTAATTTGGGCTACCTACTTAAAACTCTAATAGAAAAAAACTACATAGAAGGTCTTCCTTTAAAACATGGTTATTTAACTTCCCACAAAAAAAGAAAAGCAGCGTTATTTAGATTAAAGTGCATTTTGTGGAAGCGAAGATGCAGACGTTGCAGTAAATAGGTGATTAATGCCTCCAGGACAATACACTCTGCTGGTTCCTTCCTTCAGCAGGACCGTTCATCCCCTGCCATTTTGTGATATACTTGGGCCTCGACCGTTTAGCTGCTGGCTCAGCCCTAGCTGTTCTAATCAGCCATGAAAGCCTTTTTATTTACTGCTAAGCATAGTGAGAGATGGACTTGAACCAAAACTTCAAGTTCAGAAGCATTCCACATTCAAACTGAACACTCATAGTCTGATCTTACCTCTGTGGAAGAAAATAAGCAGCTTTTTAATCACTGAAATGTATTTCTAGTTCTGTCTCCAAACTGTGCCTGTGCTCTAAATTCAGAGGCTACGGACAGTCAAGCTTTTCTACATTTTTGTTCTGGGATGCTTGAATATTATTGTCTTTTACTCTAAAAGATGAGAAAGTGTTTAATTTTTGTACCCGTTTATGACAGACAAAGAACCTGTTCAGATGTCCAGTGTTACACGGTGACCTGTGAGTCTTGGTTCATGTTCTGTGGAAGAAAGGGGTTTAAGGAACCACAGTGAGTTAGTGCAAGAGAAAAGGGATATCCTAGGGAAGGACAGCTAGCTTACAGGAAAAAAAAAAATGACTTAATTCAAAATAGAAGTTTTCTTTATTTTCCCTGACAATTGAACAACAAGACAGGAAATTTCTGAGTTCTTTCAAGAAGAGGGTGAGAAAGTCAGAGATGTCTCAAAGAACACTTCACGCAGCTTCGCTGAGTTCCAAGTCAGTTTGCCTCAGTAAGGGTTAACTGACAAGGCTCTTAAACATTTGACTTCTATTTGAGTCTCTGTATGAGCTGTATTTTGAAAAACAATTTCTGCAGGAGGATTTGCATGCATTATTGTTGTAAATGGAAATGCCTATTGAGAAACTGGGCTTCAGTATTATTTCACCTAAAAGTTTACTGTTAATACCTGTATATTTATTGAAAAAGATTTAAAATAAGCTAACTCAGTGAGCAGTTGACAGCAATTATGTGGCTTCCCCATGCTGAACAGAAGCCTTCAAACAGAATAGATCAAAACAAGGAAGCTCTTTGTTTTTCTTACTCATGAAGTCCCAAGCCACCTATGTTCAAATGACATTCTCTTCTCTCCCTACCGAGGATTTAACTGAAAGAAAGTTATTCCCTACCCAAAGATCAAATTAAGTCTATTCAGGAAACAAACTTAGAAACTGAATTTCAAATAATTTAATTACACTATATAATTACTTCACAGGATCCATAAAGTATTCATTAAACAATAGTAATTCCTACCTGATTCCCACCATGACACACATTATGCCTTTGAAACATAAAAGACTTCAAACTCTTTTACTGAGCTAATGAAAATGTTAAATTACACTAGCAAGAGCCAACTGAGCAATTGAAACAACCATTTCAAACAGATGATCTGGGATGATACAGTATGTTTCAAGGTGGGAAAACATTATTAAATAAATTGCTAGGGCATGAACACAACACCCAGCAGTTAAACTCAGTGGGCCATAAATGATTCTAACTATGATTTCAGCATTATTAATGTGTTCATCTCTCTCTCCAAAACAATCAGTGGAAATGTGGATGGATTTTTGTAGATAACTATTCTGTAACAGAAAAGTTTCATTTTGTCATTTAGTTATAATGTGCATTTAATAGAATTACGGTACTTGATTATTTAGATACCCACTGATTAAAACAAAAAATACAAACCTTTATCATCATTAGTTGCTATTTTGTCATTCTAGTTCACTGGGCATTTAATTAAGACTTCAAAACTCAGTTTGCATTCTGCAGTCCCAATAGTTTCAGTAGAATTGCTGCTTGGAAATATACAGCAACAACCGTCTCTTATTTCCATCAAAATTATCATCAGTCTTAATCTCTCCTCAATATGAGGGCTAGTCCTGCATGTTCTTCTAAAGGAATTGCAGGGTGGTTCTTCTTTCTTGAAGTAAAGATACATCAGTATTTAAAAAACACACTTAGGCAGTGGCCGTCTTCAAGCACATCTGGAACTGGAGCCACAGTGTCAACACTGAAGTCACCTTGCCCTGCTTTGGGGCAGGGCACAGCAAGAACCAGCTTGCATCTCTCTCAGAGCTACACTGATCACTACATTGTGAATCACCAAACAGGACAGCACAGATACATTCACAGAAAAGGTGATTCTGTAGCTGAGCATCAGGGCTGGCTGGGTCCCATCTCTGCCACGTGTTTCTTTTGCAAACACAAGCTATTTACTCTCCTTATTCTTCAATATTCCACATCAAAATGGAGAACTACGACTTCAGTTTGCCTGTCTTATCTACATGGACTTCCAACACACTAGGCAACTTCCTGTTGGGCATGTTTATTTAAATTTACAACCAGGCCTTCAGGTTTTGGTCCTGGAGCATTTCACATTAGTGCTGCTTTAACCATAAATTCAAGTTACAATGCCAGTCCAGCCTGGGGAACCGAGACCCACCTCTCTTGTGACTGCTGTTATGCTGATACTAAAAACTGGCTTGATGGGCAGCCTGGCAATCCCAGTTGTCCTTGGAGCCATAAAAGCCAAAGCCTACCAAAAATGCAGGGAAAATAAAATGGCCAGAAATGCAAGGAAAGCACCAAACATTCCAAAGAAGTGCCATGACCCCCCACAAAATCCCATGTCACATTGCAAAATTGCAACAAAAATGAAAAAAGCAGCTTTCCAAAAGTGTACTAAAAGGCATCCTCAAATGTTGATAAAATACACCAAAAATTCAAGAACCAACCTAAAATAAATTAATAAAATCCACCACAAAAATGCAAGAAAAGCTTGACAAAATGAAGAAATGCAAAGAAGCCTGTTGAAACAACAGTAAACACATCAAAAATTCAAAAATAAAGCATGCCAAACAAACTATAGCCATTCTTGCTTATGTGTTAAGTCACTACATGTAAACCTGGAGCAGGATTACACTAAGCTACATGAACATCCATAAAATCAACTTCATTCCTATTTATATACAGCCTGATTCTGTAAACTAATTACTCTGGGTCACAGACAGAAACCTTTTGAGTTCAAGTGCAGAAAAAGATTTAAGAAAAAAACAGAAGAAACTACTGAAGAACATTTGAACCCAGCTAAACTGAGCATCTCACCACAGAGTAAACTACGACTGCCACACATCATTGAAGAAGCTGAGTCAGCCTGAGCACGACTTTCCAGAGGTAACCTGCTACAATTTGGGCTGCCTACGTTGTTTTCACAAGTTGAAAACACTATGGCATGTTTCCAAGGAAAACGGGTTGGTAATAAAAACAAGTGGCTACAAAATCTTATTTGCCACAAAACAACTCAGCCTTCATAAAACCAGAGATTCTCCTAAGCTTCTGCATTTGAGTTAAAGGCTGGACTTGAAACGCTCTCTGCATCTGTACCAGAGGGTAGGCAAAAGATGTTCCTGCAATATAGATGATAAATACTGGTAATTGGAAAGATTATAGTGCTGCAACATTCTTAAATATTCCTGCTTGTTGCAGGACAGGAATACACAAACATGGAGGAAGCTCTGGAAGAAACATTTCTAGTACATAAGAAATCAATATAATATGTTTATTGTCTAATTTGCCACAGTAAATTAGCCAAGCTATGAGCAGGGATATTATTCAAATCAAGACTGCTGCATTTTTGCTTCTTCACCTAATTTATTCTGGTTACTTCCTATCCGTTTAAATGCCCACCTAATTATGCAAGCTCACAATTTGACTAAAGTGGCAAAACAACAGAAAGAATCTATTACTAATGATGTGAAAGATTGCTCTCTGACTATATTTATTCTTTAATTCCCTGTGCACTAGCTCTTCAGCACGCCTAGAAAGATGTATTCATGTGAGTGGTAGTGCTATGATTTAGTCTGCGGGCAGATTTGTATTTCAGCAGCATGAAAATGATCTATAGACAACCGGTATCCTGCACTGAAGGATCACTTGGAAGAAAATGTATTATAGCTTATGGACTACTTACCTCTAAGATATTTTGAATGAAATAATTCACCATGAATTCAATTATAAGCAGAACACCACCTTCTCTTTACATAAAACTTTCATACTGACCTTAGGAAATGGCAAAACAGAATCATTTCCAAATAAATGAACCCACCACTGATTTCTTACGTATGAGACTAGGAGATCACCAGCAGTGTTTTCCAAGTATGAAGTTGAACAATGTTTTACTTTCTGGTTTATATCAGGACTAGTAGTGAAATTCTTACAGTATAAATGGGCACTTGCTATCAACCATTTTTAATACTCAACTACTGCTCTGAGTTGGACTTGATGATCCTCATGCTTCCCTACCAACTTGAGATATTCTATGAGCAAAGAATCAATTTACTGTGGTCACCACCACCCGAGACAGATGATGATGATTCACATTCCTGAACTGCACAGGCAAGGTAAGGAGAAGCAGCTTCATTTTATAGAGAAAGATCAGGCTCAAGTGCAGATGTGGCAATTCCTGCAGATGGATGGCAAGCTGGTGGTTAATTAAGACAGCTGATTCGCTACAATTTTTTAAACCAGGCTAATTTGGTTGCATCTCTAAGCCTAAGAAAAACTCTCACCACACTGTCCCATGTCAGCTAACATAAAAGAAATATATGAAGTGTTTCAAAACTGCCCAAAGGACCTGAAATTTAGCATTTGTTTCATCCACTGGCTCATCTACTCTTGAAGTAATAAATGGAATAGCTTATCAGTCCAAATTTCTAGAATGTGCTTTTATGCATCATACCAGAAACCTCCAATTTCCACGGCACTAGCTTGGAATAGAGTATCTGCAGCCTCTTTAGCTCCACTCACCACTCTCCTAAATGCCTTCCCAGTAAGTCGAGACACTGAACAAGAAACGGATTTTTTTTGAGAGTGAGATAGAGCCACTGTCAGCATCCCTTCAAGTTTCTACAGACCAGAAGGCAAATGCTGATATGGCCAATACTCTGCACTCTGTTTTGGGGAGGAAAGGGGGTCAGGGTTTCAAGCACATTATTTAAGGGCACTGTGGTTCAGGTCCCACAAAGAGCACACAGCTATCCATCACCATCAGCTGATTCATACAGGTACAATTCAGATATTCAGCAGGCACTAATCATGAGATGACTGCATATTCTAGGATTTGCTTTAGCTGATGTGTCTCAGAATTAATCTGTGGTCTGAGCAAAGAAATCTTTAGCTGAAGCGTTTAGACAACTCCTGAACCATCGCTGGTGGTGGAAGCTTGCAGCCTCCCAGTCCCAGCCCCATCCAGACTGCCTCTATTGATTGAGTTCTTAGTTTGGAGCCTTCCTCCTGCACAACACCAGCCAATAATCTGTTTGCCAACGTCTCAGTCATGCTTCATTTCCTTTGGATCATGTTCTCAGACTGCAAGCTTCTGTTGTGACAAAAAATGCTTAATTTGAACACTGGATGACTAAACACTAACTGCTATATAACACTAATGAACACAGAGAAGTTTCTAACTTCAGTTTGGATAATAAATTCTTAAGGCTAGATGTTTATTTAAATTTTCCAAAATCTCTTCTATCATCATCAAATTCTGGAGAAGTATTTACAGTGTCAGAGACATAAAAAGTGTCAAGGCCTTTAGCTACCCAGTTGGAAACCTTTAAACATACACAGCAACCGCATGGGACATTTAACTTGTGAGTAACTCACTCATAAGCCAGTAACTCTGGCTTTCAAGCTGAAGAGAGTGAAGAACTTCGAAAAATCCAAAGTAATTACAGATGCTTTTCCTCCCTGTCATTCAGTAGGGAAGCCTGGAAAAGGAACCCAACTTGTACACTTGTAGTAGAGGTTCTGAATGCTGCCCAAAGCTGCTCAGTTCATTTGACAGCCAACTACCACCAGAACCCCAAAGCATCAAAGCAGGAACTAATAATTGCAAATTTCCAGGAAACAAGCTCAGACATTTATTTCAAGGGCATTCCTTCCTCTTTCTGACACTGCATAATGCACATACTTAGCAACAAGCCAGCATTCCCTTCAGGGGTGTGCTCCTTAAAATCTATTACCTATTTTGAAACAAAACTGAACATAAAGAACTCCAGCTCAAAAAGCATTTTTGTTTTATACATATATAAAATAAAGAACACCCATCAAACGTGGCTCCTGAAGGTTTGCTGTGCTTTCAACCATTAAAGACAAAAATCATCTAACAGCTATTTGTATGTGTATCCTCCCCAGACTGGTTTGGTTTTGTTTCTGTTGATCTGTCTTGTTTGAACATCTTTGTGCTCATAATACCTCTCCAAGGGTAGAAGCAGCATTATTTCTAGCAGAATATTCTCCTATTATTATGATTTAACTGACAACAACAAAAAGATCCCAGGAATCTGAATCCTGACTGCATAAATTCCACCAGTGTTAGCAAGAAATAGGCTCACACACATTAAGGGTCTGACCCGAAGTCATTTTCAAAGAAGCACAGAGCTGACCAGCAAAACTCAGTTTTCCACATCCTAATGCAGTGTCCTAAGCACTAGATTACATCTTTTGAACTCACTGTGCACAGTCAGGGATTTGATTTTCAGAAGAGAGCATTTGCTGGCTGTACTTTTCCACTGCTTAGTGGAAACTTGGTTCCATCAGGTTAGACGAGTGACTTGGACATAGACAGTATCTCAATGAAAACTTAAAAGGATCTGAGAGACTTGAACCAGGAGAACAAAGCCTTTGTCCAATCTATTTCAGACACAGTCTGACAAGGAGACCTTGAGACAGCAATTGGAGGAAAGAGCCATGAATTCTGATACCTCCCTAAACCCATATTTACTTTTCTTCTATGGAAACAGCTGACACAGCTCCCTGAGATTAGCACAGAGGAATAGGCCCAGGAACAGTGCTATCCACACACATCAGGGCAGATGATCCTCAACACAACTGCATTTAAAAACAAGCAGCTATAAGACTGCATGCAATGGAAACGCAAAGCACTGTTATATTTTGTTAATGCTGAGTTATTTAGAAACACACTTTGATCCTCCAGATAAAATTTACAGAAGCCACTCTACAGTTAACACTTATTTAAAACCATTTTTAAAATGTGATTGAGGCATGTTTGTTCACATGAACCTTAAAATTACAGTTTTTGTTGCCACACTGGCCCTACAACCTGCACATGAAAAGCCAAAACTGATCACAGTGGGCAAAGTTCAAAGTGAAATGAGTCAGAAGTGGCACCCATTTAACAGGAAGGATGTCTATAAAGCCTAACTATGTACATAGAATAAATGCTTATGTTATACATGTGTATAAATCTATTTTATATTATATTATTACTCTATTTTTAGGTAATATATACACACCAAAAGAAAGCCCCCCACACACACACACAAAAAAAAATCAAACCCAAATAAAGAATTGGGAGCATTGCACATTGAGTCCAAGTCTGCCAGCACCTGACTCCAAGGCAGAGTGGTCATTTAACAGTGAAATCTGTAAACACAACAACTTCCAAAGAGGTATTTTTCTTACATTTGTTATATTGTGTAGCACGTGACAGAGGTACATGAGATAGGGTTACCCCTTGTCATCACTGCTGGACATGCTGGGTGTTAGGATGACTGCCAGCCTATAGAAATTACTTTAGGATGAGGACAGCACCCTGCAATTAACAAGCGAGCTGTGTGAAACTGCTGCTCAGACTTGGGGAGAGAGGTGGAAATTCCTCAAGGTCTTAAAATCAGCATTTATCCATCTGACAGCTCATCCTGCATAAGGATTTCTGATGTTAATTATACCTAGAGAGAGATGGATTTAATGCACACACGCAATATATGCAATACACATAATTTAAAACAACTATGTCATGCATAGCATACATAAATACACATACACAGATACACATAAAATGTAATTCACATGCACACATGGAGTCCACTTTGAAATCAGGAACACAGGTTGATTAAAGCAAGAGTTCAGAAGAAGCAAACCTTTTGATGATGAGCTTAAAACTGGCATTCTGGAATTTGTTACCACTGTATGCTGTCTATCAAATATCTGAGTTCTTTCACAACTGAACCTACTGAAGGAGTGGTCTGAAAAGTTCTGCTTTGAATTGCCCTACATTCTAGGAAACACTTCTCTTTGCGTGGTGTTTGTCTCTGGTGTTTGGGACTATGGGTTGTCAAAAACAACTTCCTGGGATGATTTCAGAAGATTCAATTATCTCATTATGGAAATTAAGCATTATCTGACAACTAATCCTGCTGCATCTTATTATAAAATATAATCAAAAGCAGACACAGTATGATATTAAGTACAAATTAGTGTTAGAATAATGTGAATGCTAAGAAATAACTCCATGTAAGTAAAGATTTAAAACTGCATTATACTAGAAGAGCCATTGTGAAGCCTCTGACAAATATATAATTACAGATATTTCACAGAATGTGCATTACATTATCATTGCACTATAACGTGGCCAATGGGGTCCAGCATTTACAGCTGTATTCTAAAAGGGACTCCTAGCTGGTAGTAGAAAGAATAACTGAGTAAGTACA
The DNA here is from genome assembly GCA_013396635.1 of Penelope pileata. NCBI lineage: Eukaryota > Metazoa > Chordata > Aves > Galliformes > Cracidae > Penelope > Penelope pileata. The sequence goes on along the minus strand of WBMW01003638.1, from coordinate 15,021 downwards.
CCATGGCAAAGTTCAATTGAAATCTTATTAATACTTCTACGCATCACGGTTCAATTCATCCAATTTATAGCAGATAAGACATGATGATTTTTAAATTAATAAAATAATCTCCAATCTCCACAGCAAGTCGACTCTTTATCTGCTACTTTTCATTTTATAAATCTTTAGCCTCCATGGGTATGGAGACGCTGCGCAACAGTCAGCGACCAGCACTCATCTCTCTCCAGAGATATTTATCTGCTCTATCTCATGAAGTTGTTTTTAATATTTTTAACTATGTATAGATAATTTTGGCACGTGACAAATTCCTCACAATCACAGCACCCTTTTAAACATTTCTCCAACTTGTTGATTGACAAGAAAACATTCGAGTGTTTTTTCTTCTTCTGACCTAATTACAAACAGTTATCCCCAGGGGTACAAGGTTAACAGCAGGCATACATGGGAATATCACTAATGGCCACTTTCCTTCAGTATTTATCCTCATGATCATACCTGGATTAAAGAGATTTTGGCTTTGTGAGCCATATGCTTGTTAAAACTCATTTTTAAACATATAAGTGAAGTTATGAGGTTCTCTGCATAGAGATGGATGTTTACTACTCCATGTTTCCAGGGTTAAGATGAGCATGGAAAGATCCTTTACATTTCTAGGTCACTCACACCCTTTAACCACTGTTCATCAAACTCACCTGGGAGCCGTGCCAGGGCTTGCAGGTGCAGCACAGCAGCCCATCAAGGTGCTTTTCTGCTTCCTAAGATGCACAGAAAGTCTGCAACTGACACCAAAATGAAGTGTAGCAGAAAGAGCTCAGAGAGATGGGGAAGAGCCCTCTGTTCTATCAGCAACTTTATGACATCACAAGAGCTGCTTATGCAGCTATCCACCCTATGCGGAGGGCAGGAAGGACTGGGAAGCTTTCTAGTAGTAACAAACATGCTCTCCTTACCTTTCTCCATAGGGGTGAAGCAACAACATGAACAAAAAAAAGATAGCCTGCCTGAGTCATAGGGCTTGTATATCAATAAAAGCCTTTGACAACAGGGTCATAGCCCATAACCCTAGAAAAAAACTGCAAGTCAGCTAGTGACCCTGAGACAAACAGGGCACACAGACCCGCCTGAGGACCTAACTTCAGCCTCCTTCACTGATGATTCAGGAGCAGCAGGCTCCACATCTCTTCAATTCCCTGAATTTTGATACTGTAACAGGTGCCTAAATTCATTACAGGGAATAGCCTGAGAATAGCCCAGAGTGATAGGAATAAGAGCAGACAAAGATTAACCTTCCTCATCTGCCTTCACAAGGCAACGCTGCACACTACAGTTGTTGAGACACCCTTGGCACCCAGCCTTGTTTTGCAAATGAAGAAGCAGAAACGCTTCAGACAGGTTCTTCACAAGCCCAGACAAAGCATTATAAATTTTAACAACAGACATACACAAAGGTCTCACAAAAATTTTGACTCACCCAACAAAGGACAACAATTTCCCACCCAAAAAACACCCCCTTCAACAAGCAGCAGATCTTGAAGAAGATGCTNCTGGGGACTTCCAGGGTTCAGACAAAAGGATGGGACACACGTTACTCCCCAGTCCTCTACAGTGTCATGTCAGCCACTGAAACCACCTTCCCTGGGCATTTTAATTAAGACAACCATGCACTGAAGCGTGGATAGGATTCACTCAGTCCATTCCCTGCCCTGCTCTAGTCCTGCAGAGAGGCAGCAGCTATGTGCTGGCAGAAGCACACAATGTAAAATCTGCTCTAGCCATCTGCAATGAGAAAGGGGAATATATCTGTCCCTCAGATGTCAACTGAAAATTATTATCCTCCGAAGAAAAAAAGGCATTTTTGAAAATTTCACAAGAAGCATGAGCATCAACGAAATTACCTCCTAAATATAACTACATTAACTATCAAATGTATGTTAAACTGAAGTACTTTGGAAAAAAAAAAAAGTTTTATTTCTTCCATGCTGTATATCTATTATATCAGGGCCTAAAAAGGGTTGTCTTCAAGTATCTCACACTTGATAACTCATCTTGAGAGCATCAATCCACTGTGGTCTACTGTGTTAATGCTTATGGAGAGAACGTTTTTATTTCACAGTCCATTGAGTCAATGGATGGAACTGTTTCAGTCTGCTGGGTTAATGTGGGTGCTGCTGACACGTAGCTAATGCATTTACGGTATTGAAGAGCCTCCCTCATCTTTTCATGAAAAATCACATACTCTGTATTCAGAATAATATCTTGTCAAAAATAAATCAAGTTAATTATTTGTTTTTTCAAAATAGGAAAAGCAATTAATTCATAGTGTAAATTATGTGCAAGCTTTGCCATCTAGATTAAAAGGGAAAAAGTCGTCGTCTTCTGAAGTTATGATAGCCCAGAGAGCATGTTTTAAAGGTCAGCGCTGCACATATCTACTCATATGAGGGATAATTATACACACAAATTGTTCTGCTTTTATGATTGAGATTATTTTCATTAATAAAGTTTTGCAGGGTCGAGTTGTTGCTAGTTGAGGCTGAACAATCTTATAAGTCAAAAGAGCAAGCAGCTTTTGCAACAGCAGCAAAAAAAAGAAGTTGATTTGTGAAGTGTCCAGCCAGAGCCATGTTCTGTGCAAAAGCAGTTACACCATTAAAATGAGGTTTGGGGAATGAAACTGATGCACAGGCTTCCAGCACCGGTGGCAAAAATGGTGCTGCTTTAATGTCAGCCCTTCTTCAGAGTCCTGATAACTCAATGATGATTCCATTTAATTCATGAAGCATGTGAAAGCCTTGAAGGGCTGGCAGTCTCACAAGAGACACTTCATTGGCGTTTGTTATCTGCTGTTTTGCTGACTCTTACTTTGGGAAACTTTAATACAATATGATAGAGGTTACTGACAAAAGTTCCACCGACTTTACTTGTGAAAGAAAGTAGACTGAAAGCCAGACAAATAGCAGCTGTCTAGGACTTAGCAAAATAATATCCCTTCATGAAGGAAGGCTCATAATTTGCATGAGGACAAAGGAACAAATCAGAGAAATTTGTATGTACCTGTGACAGTGTTGTTTGGTTATTTCTATTTTAAGCATAATCCGCTGGAAAAATATTTAACCTTTGCTTGCTGTCAGAATTATTTCTCTACGACGTTACTCAAAGACTAAATCATCTGGGAATAATGTGCAAAATCTTCCCATGTCTTGGGGCAACATTCTTTTGCATCCATTATAGATCCTTCTTACATCCTTACGTCTTATGAAAGTATTACAACACTCTAAACATTTCTAAGAAGCACGTTAAAGATCCTGTAATACTTACAACTTTTGCTCACAAATATTTTCAATCCAGATCCAGATATACATTTAATTGTTAATTAAATCCAGAGAACTATATGGCTTTCGAAACTGCAAAACTGTCTCAAGATGTTCAACAGCCGGGATATAGATACAGCTATTAGCAATAAAGCTAGAAAGAGACCTTCAGTGGGTTTCACTAACAGCTGAACCAGAAGCATCACAGCTGATGCTTATCTCATGTAAAGACCTCCTGGCTAGAAGCATCTACAGAAGCTTCTGCCAACGAGGTACTCCCTGTAGGGGACGACCAGGCAGAGTTCTCCTTCTAACCCACACCTTACATGCCTGAAAGGAACAGCAAACAGGTCCACAGAAGAAGGAAATACCACGATAATGGCTGAAAAATTAGTTGGCTACTGTATCCAAGCCCAAACCAGATGGTTTTGCTGTTCTTCTCTGTTTTAAGTGTTCACTGACAAGGACCACTCAAGAGCTAAGGCAATTCTGGACTTTAACATGACTGAAAATCATTCCACTAGCAACCACAACTGTGGACATTTTTGTGAGGTGAACCAGGGCATTTTACATCGCTTACAGTATAAAAAAAACTGTTTGTTTTACAGGATAAAATCCTTTGTTTCCTATCTCTGGCTGCACAACTTCCAGTTAATTTTAAGAAACAATCACAGCATTATTAATTGAAGGAATAACGCATCTCTTACTGCCCAGTCAAGGTTAACATGTCAAGACTCAAAATTTGCTTTGCAAGACAGCAAGAAGAAATGCAGATAAGAAAGATGAATAGAGGTCACGAAATAAATCCCCTTCCACTTTACAATCCCATTAAAAGTGGAAAATTAGAGTTGACCTGCTTTGTGATGAAAGCACTCTTCCCTGAGCTTCTGACATTTTTCTTAGTTGTCGATTTCCTTAGCGTGCTTTCACTATCTCCTGATCTCAAAATGCTTAGAAAATAGCATGTCCATATTTTATTTTACATTTCTGAGTTGCATCAGGGCAAATGATCTACAAAGTTGATTAGCATGACAGTACACTTACAACACAAGAACAGAGAACAAAACTCTAACTGCTTCAAACAGGGACCTTCAGCCTCCCAACTCCTGGCACGTCATCGCAAACAACTATTGAACCAAATATCCATGAACGTGGTTTGAGCAAAAAATATCTTGGCTAAGAGGTTGGAAGTGGTGGTTGTAGCATGCCACACGTTGTGGCACAGAGTAGCTCTGAACTTACACTTCTAGAGAAGAGGGTTAGCTATGCATTTGGTGCTCCCAGTGGGAAAAAGTACAGTAAATAGTCTGCATGTGTAAACTGACTTATTACACCCCTTTACATTAATTCTGAAGTATTTTACTTGCTATATAGTCTTTGTGCTATGTGGTGGATGAGAAGGGGGCCAACAGTCAGCTGGAGGCGTAGCTCCCAAAAGTAATTCAAGCTCAGAAATAAGAAAACAACTGCATAAGCCTTAGTTATCCCATTTTGAAAAACAAAAATATCTTAATAGGAAATTGAAAGACAATTTTCAGGGTAAAAAAAATCAGAACAAAGTATATCTGTGTTCAAAATGTGCAGATTACTTTTTATTCACTTACACTGGTATAAGTCTATAATAATGCAGTGACTAATTGTGCCCTGAGTAGGCAGAAGCATGCCTGACTAAAAAGATTGGAAATGGCAGTTAAATAATTAATGTAAAAATATGTTGATGATCCTAAATAAGAAAATGTGAGATATTTGAAATGAAATAGCTGGAATCAGGCAATCTACTTACTGCATAAGAGGCATGAGAAATGTCCATTAATTGCATATGTCAACAAACCTACGAAGGAGACATTAAAATTCTTCCACTTCTGTTTAAGAGGAACGTGCCACAAAGCAGTTAGTTCTTCAACAATTAAATAAAGAACCTCAGTCTGTATGCATCTGAACACATTTTTAAGATACAAATAAAAACCTCATGGCTTATATGAAATTGAAATTAAGAAATGAAGTGCTACTAGATTTTTGAGGGAGGAGACGTGATGGAAGACAACAGTCCATACACACTTACTTGATACTAAATGAAGATTGAGATTTATGTCTTGGGTGGTTGTAGTTCCTTTCTGACTGATCAGTAGCATTACTCTGAATAGTATCAGAGACACCTGAGCCTAACAACACAATCAGGCAACTTCATCAGAATCAGAGTCAGCATTAAGAGTGTGAAACATCCTATGCAGCTGGGAGAGCCCTGCCTCACTGAGCTAATGAGGCATTGCGGTAAGCAACAGCTTCAGCATCACTGAAAAAAGAAATCACTCAGCTTCCTCTGCCTGCATGCTCTTCCCTCTCCATTTTCTTCTTGAGGTGATAAAATAGAGCTGGGGGCTTTGTTGTGGCTGGGTTTTATTACTGATTACGGAGATATATTTGTATTTTTAGATATATTTTGAAACTCGGACCCCTTTTGCAGGAGAATTTAGGCCTGCAAAACTTCTGTCCGTTTTAACGTGAACTCTTGGGGTTGAGCTTACAGCAGCCCGTGAGAAGAATGAGTGCTCCAAATGATGCTATTCATCTCGTGGCGATGCGTTTTGCAGGTGAAAAGAAGGATAAATGGTTTTAGCCTAATCTAGGACCTGCCTTAACAGTCCTCTCATCACCATGGTAACCCTGGAGGAGAAACACACAACTAACCTTTAAGCGTTAGCAGTAAGAAAAACATGTTTTATTCCCTTCTTTGGGATTTTTTTTTTTTCCCAAGAAAAGTATATAATGTAAAAGATTCAACACTGACGACTCTTTAATCTACTCCCCAGGTTTTGAGATGTGATTCTGGAGCGCTCCTCCCTTTGCTTTTGTGAATCCACGGTGTACTTCAGGGAAGAAATGTTCTTGACAGACTTGCAAATCAGGAATAATTGAAGACTTTGACAGATGTAAAGCTCACACAGAGCTTCTGTGACCATTATCTCCATGAATAATACAGTTTCTTGACTTCACTCAATTTAACACTCAGATTAAAAACAACATTGAGCATCTCCAGCAGAAAATTGTGTACGGACAGCCACATATAAAAACAAAGAGCATCCTGGCCAACACAGAACGAGCCCTGCAAGATTGAAATAAGAAGATACCTGCCTTGAAAAGCTTTCCACATCCAAGCATCAATTGCTTTGGCACAAAGATGGTTTATGTGAAAACTCACAGGGGCCTGCACAGAAGTCCTTCCTCTTTACTGGTGTGAAGTCACGCTGACAAGGCCCTGTTTGCCACAAACCATGTCAGAATCATGCATTTGCACTGGGCCAGCAGCCAACAAACACCCAGTACATAGCCCCAGCTGACATATCACAGTGGGGAAGAGGCTGGAGGATGACTGACATGGATTCAAATCCCTTTCTGTGGTGGTGGTATCACAGGCCACAGGAGTCCACAGCTCCTCATTGCCTGCTCCTGGCAGCCATCTGTGTCCTGTTAGTCTGCCCATCACCTGAAAGCTTTAACCCAGGCACAGTCAGCACTGTGAAAAGTAGCATGCAGCATCATCAGCGAGGCTGTAACCGTATTTCTTTTCCCTGTTCCATCTAGTGTTTGTAGCAGCAAACCAAACAACAGATGTACAGCATCTAGAGTCAGCAAACGTGTTATGTTCCAAACAGATTTACTCTGCAAATATTGGAAGATATTTTCCATAGCTAATGTTATAATTTCTCTGTTTTTCTGATGAAACAACTGAGATGATAATAAAAGTCACTATGTACCTTAAAAAAAAAAAAAAAGCCTTTTTTCTTAGGGAAAAAAATGAAATTTACCTTTGGGAAAAAGTAATAAATACCACTGAATCTGTTTTGTTCTGTTTTATGCCTCAATAGTTGGGATTTTTTAAAAAGATAAAATCACAACTGCAGGCATTATTTCTATTCTCCCTAGCACACATTCACTCAGAAGAAGAGAGATTTAATTAGCATTTTCAGATATTTAAGGTGAGCGTAATACATGATGATGGTATGTGAAATTATTATTTTCTCTTGCAAGTTTCCCTTTAAGTTAAATATTCAATTTTCCAATTTCAGATTTTTCTGCAAGTCCTACACTAACACACAGGCAGGATGTGCTTAAAAGAAATACTAATAAAAATTATTAGATTTTCTAGAGTTTGAAAAAGGAAAATTTCATTTAAATGATCAATTTTAGTAATACATAACCCAAAAGAGACAGAAAACTGAAGTTGTTAAGGGCCAGAAGTCTGCCCTTATCACTCTTGTAAACAAAACTCTTGGCATATGCAGTCACTCAACTTCACAATAAATGAAGAAGATTTTAGCTAGGCAAACACGTGTCATGTTTTGAAATTCATGAAGGATATCAGTCAGATTTTAGCCAACAAAAATTGTTGCACATGAGATGATCTCTGATGGATGTTTAGCTAACACTGACTGAAGTCTATAACATACAACTCCCAATTCCACTTAAAAAAATCACTCTCCCAGGTTAACGATTTAACAAATGCACATATGTGACCTCTCTCCTTCCAGTCTGCTGTTTGGCGGCTGCATTATGACAGACAATTTAGCTAATGATTCAGTTAATCTTTTTCTAACCACTCTCATAAATCTTGAATAAACCCTGTGAAAGTTCAAGCGTTGTTTTAAATTGCTCCTATTTACAACAAAAATTTAAGACTATATAGTAAAATTCTAACAAAGTTTTATATCCACATGGTACGACCCTAAATCAAAGAATTCTTCACATTCATATCCCCCTTTTCCTGTCATTTTAAAGCTGATGTGCTTACTACCCTCTTCTCTTCTTTATTTTCCTTTTCTTGTACAAAACCAATCTGCAGAAGACAAAAATGGGCAACAAACTTTTAGTTGTTTTGTAGTTAAACCCTATCTATTTGTCTTTTATGGTAAGCGATGCAAATTTTGGCTTGTAGAAACAACCTTATTAGGTATGCAGGCTTTTCTTTAGCAGCACTATCATAAAACCCACAGCTAAGTCATTAATCTTTTCAAAAAGCTTGTTGAGATCCCCATAGGCATTCAAATGGATCATAACAGGCTCGCACAGGAAACGTAGAGCTGCAGCCAAGGATTTGACAGAAGTGCAAATTTGGACAAATAAGACCATCAAAGCTTCAGCTGAAGAGCTCTCTGTCCTCTCCACAGGACAAGGGGCTGATAAGACCCATCACGGAGGATGAAATTATAAGTAAAGAAAGAAAAATGCCAAATCCACACGAGCAACCCACGGACTGCTACAAGACTACCTGGTTGAAGACATCAGATGTCAAATGATTACATTATTGCAAAGAGACTGACACCATGGGATAAAGAACAGAGCATTGCCCAGAGGTCAGCATCCTCGTTTGCCTTGGTGGATAATTATAGTCACAGGACTATATCCACAATATCCACACTTGGTGGATATTGTACTCACAGGAGTGACCTGAGCACTTGGTGTAGTCAATCAACTGAATTATGATATTCTCTTACACAAGAGGTATACAAAGAGAAGAAGAAAAGGATTTCTGGGATAAACCCCACAAATAAGATGGTGTAATACCCATGGACAATGAAAACTGGATCAAACTACTCAGAAATAAATCAGCCCTCTGGAAAAACAGGCCCGAATTTCATCATTCACCTCTGAACCAGCTGCAAGCTACTTTCCAGATCAGGTACGTTTGCTCCAGGATAAAGTATTTCACCCAGAGATCCAGACCCAAATCTAGTGCTGAAACAGTCAGATTCATTTACGGAAATGATTCAGGCAGTACTATGAGCTGAATCAGATTTAAGGAAGCTGAGAACTTGATAGAAGCTGCACAATGAGAAAAAAAAAAAAAAAAAAAAGCTTTTGCCACATCCTGGAAAAAAACCATGGATTTGGCCAGAAACAACTACAAAGTGTTTTCAATGAGATTTGCAGAGTAGAAAGAATTGCTGGTCAGGTACGAGACAGCAGAAATGAGAAAAATGAAAAGAGAGGATGCAAAACAAACCTTGCAGCTAAAGCAAAAGTAACCAACATTCTGCTTTACTGAAACTTCACAATCTTCAAGAAGACTGAAAACATCGACACTATTTGTTTTCATAAACCATTCCCAGTATGCAGTTTCTCAGCATCAGCCAGATAAACATGGAGGACTTAAGTATTAATTTAATGTACAATGTACCACATTTCTTCTTGCTTGCTTAGTGTTCACGGAAATGCTTAATGTTGTAGAGGAAAATAAGCAGCACATTTTGAAAGATATACAGCAATGAGACACAGAAGAATGTGAATGTGTGTTGGCATTCAGAGGAGAAATATGCAGCCTTTGTGATAAGTTTCACTCTTTTTTTATTCAGGCATCTTTTGTGAGATTTCTGTAACCTCAGTAGTGAATAATCTCTTTTTTCTTTATAAACAGGGTGTAAAATAACTTGGAAATACTGTGCCAGCCACATGGAGAATTATTTCCAGTTATAGATAGAATGCAAATGAAGCATCGCTCCAGCATCTAATCACGTCTCATCTTGTTACAGGCCTGAGAAATTCATCTGCTTTAAGCACACGCAGTATTTTGGAGAAACACTTCATGATATGCATGGAAGGCCTATAAGTAAACAGGATTAATAAGCAGAAAAATAGCTGTAGTCTTTCAGTTCTGCCACAGCTATGAAATCTAGTGACAGTTAAGTGGCCCAGAGGCTTCACTCCCAATGCATGTCTAACTCCTGCCTCGCTGTATCGACCCCAGCAGCTTTGTACCACACAAGCTTGATTTCTCTGCAAAGTGCTGACTCTGTTCCTGTTACTATGTCTGGCCAGGGGAGAGGATGAGCAGTCTGGACTGGCCCCACCTAACCTCACACACTCGACCAAGGATGCATACTGGAGCCAAGCATACCAGAACACTGCAAGAACTTCAAATGGACAACTCAAAGTTACAGGAGAGGAGCCCTGGGCTGCTCCCACTGCTGAATTTATCAGCACATTAAGAGCTCTCACCATTCTGAAATTGGCTGAAAAACTATCTGATTGAGCTTCTCAAGTATCTCAAAGTTTTTCCTATCTCAGAATGGAAAGATAAAGTCAAATGTTAAAAAATATTTCACGAGCTGAAAACAGAAAAGAAAATCTATGCTGTTTCATCTGGAATGACTTGTTGCAATATTTTGTATTTCATTTAACGTTATCCCTTCACATTTTCCAACTAGGAATCACTCCAAAAGTAAATGTGTTTCAAACAAAATCCTAAAATAGTTCAATTTTGAAAAAGTCAAAATAGGAAAGAACAGCAGCTCTAGAGCTTTACAAAACGGAAATTGAATCAGAATGACTCCTTCCCTCTGAAAATTATGAATTGGTATTTCACAAGGAGATAACAGAGCATCGCCAAGGATACCTCTGTTAGAGCTCAGTGGTGAGGCTGTGTGAGCTGCAAGCACTGCCCCAGCCTCCTGCTCAGAGACCCAAGCTGTCAGAAGCAGAGCACAGACTGCGATGCTCTCTGGATTGCCCTCCCAGGGCAAATCTGGAGTCAGGCTTCCAGCTCCCATCAACAGCTAATGCTGTATAATAGTTCACATTTTTCTGGGATAGGGTTAGAAAATAATAAACCAAAAATTGAGGCAAAAGACAGATTAACCTTACCAAAAAATAAGCATTTCTACTGAAGAAATGCTTTCTACTGCCTTTTTCCTAAAAGGCTGTTTTGTCACTTACTCTTTCTTCAAGCTGTTCCCTACCAAAAAGAAGTAAAGAGTATAATTTGCTTAAAGACCATCTGAGAGCTGCAAAACACAACACAGAATTCCTACAAAGTCCATTTTGGGACATTGTTCCTCAGCTGTTTCAGTTTTTAATAGGTTGCCATTTATTCTGTTGTTCCTCAAATTGTCTTGTATTTAATTTTGTAAATTTGCATAAGGAATGCAGAATCATGAAACCAAAGTTACAGATGCTTTACAGCTGATCAAAAATGAACCTTAAATATTATTTTCGTCCTCTTTTGTGTATGGTCTTTTTTAGAGATTTCATATAGGTTTTGCTTTACATTTATGCAATCAGACAGCTTTTAATGCAGCAGAAAGCTTCCTGCTTGGAATGCATTTATTTAACAAGAAAATGCTGATTTATTCTAACCAAACTGTTCCATTTGCTGTAAGTCAGGCTCGCCGTGACGGTCTCTCCTCCAATTAATATTTAAATATTTATTCAAATTAGAGCAGCTTCCATGGGAGAACACCAGCCCAGAACAGCCAATAAGCTGGGGGACAGAAGAGGCATTTGTAGGTGCCCAGAGTTCAAATCCATACCATGATTTAATTTGGGGGTTTGAGAGGCAGGACAGTGACTGTCTCCCCTGTGATGAGAGGAATCACAGACGATCTGATCTGAATTGCTGCTGAGCATCTCAGTGTCAAGAACAAAGTTGAATCTGTTGCCACATACCTAAAGTGGGGATGATACAAAATTACTTCACAGAGATGTGGTGAATAATTATCAGTTGTAGAGCATTTTGAGATTGCACGATTCTTCCAGGAAGAATATAATGAATGGACACTGTTAGGAACAGAACTTCGCAACAACTGCTCCTGTATCCCACTCATGGCAAATCTTAAATCAGAATTTGGCCCAGGAAGTGAAAGGTTGCATGAAGATACAATTTACAAAAAAGAAACATCATGGTTTCATACTGGTCAATGTCACATGTGATTACCGTGTGTGTTTTTCACAGATGCACACAAACTGAACAGCAATAATCCACCTGTACCTGTCTACACTTATCCAGGTTGTTTGCATACTCAGAACTTGCTGTACCTCAGGTAATCAAATCTTCTAGTTCAGTTAAACTGTCTCGGGAACACATGCAGAAATTAAAAATATAACGTTAGTTATGCTTTTTTTCTCCTAGAAATACTTCATATCATGTCCCATAATATTCATGAACTTCTTTTTGTACAGGCACAGTAAAATCTTCTCTCTGCTAACAGAACTATCTCAAAACTTACAACGTTCCACCTTATAAAACTTCTTTGTGAGCTTGCACGTGAGTGCAAGCAGGCTGAAAAAAAGCAGGTTAAAAAAAAAATCCCATTCCTGTGACGTAACTATGAACCGACACGACTTTTTCTTCTTTTTTCCAGGAGTCATTTCCTAATCAAAGTCCAGAAACTGTTAAGCTAATGAAAATGTCACCTGCAATTTGATGGAGATAGCTTTGATTGCCTAGGTGTCATCACACACACTGCAGCGTGCTCTCAATGACTGCAGAATATCTCATGTTCCTCCCCTGAGCACAAGGTCACTGATAAGCAGAGGACTGATGCAGGGAAACATCAGCTGTGCGGCTCCCAGTTAGCCCTACGTGCTGCACCAGCCCCTGAATAACGACGAGATCTATCAGAGCAAGTAAAAGCTGGTTAATGGCTATTTAGTGCCAAATGAGTTAATTGCTAATCATATACCTACAGGCTTAAAACCACTGCCAAGAAGAGGCTTGATGCACATGGTGAATCCGTGCACTGTGCACTATTGGTGCTGTTCGCTTTGCACCAGTCCCAAGTTATGACACAATGCAATCACCACCTGAGGGTTGAATAGCACTTTGTTTAGTTTTTGGCTAAGATAAATACACTTTTGATAACAACATATTGCTGACTTATTCCCCAAGCTCTGTCTTGATAAACAAGAAGAACCACAGCAACATTTCTCTGGAAATAAAATATTTCTTTTAAGAAAAGTGGCATGACTTCTCTCTTTGAATTTTCTTTTCAAGCCCTTGTAGAATAAAGCTGGTAAAAAAAAAAAGTGCACAAGGAATCAAATCAACAGGCAGAACAAACGTGGGTGTTTTTTATGATGGGTGTGTTTGTACAACTTGCAGCAACCTCAGAAACCACGCGGGAGGTGCAGACCTCACCTGGGGATCCGCTCCAAGCCTCACGACCTACAGAGCCTTTGTACTACAACTTACAATTTTTCACTCAATTGCTCCTACAAAACTTTCTCAGTTATTTGTGGTTCTCATGACAAAGAGATATGTTGGGAAAATGAGTATTTTAAGCTCTTTTCTGTAAAATGAAATACAAAATTTCTTTCACGCTAAAGAAAACGCTGCGTGTCTTGGCCAGGACTGGGCGGCCCAGACACCCCATGGCCCTGACCAGGGTGCAGCAGGAGCTCAAAAACTGCAGATTGAGCTGCTGCAACGGGATGCAATCAACCTGTTGTGCTTTAGAACCAGGTTAGATGAGAGCCTGCACGGATATTTGAGAGGGGGCTATCAGACATGAAGTTTTTTCATCCCTTTTTCTGTAACATTTCTGAGTTCAGAAGCTATTTTGCCTGTAGAGGTACAGACATGAAGAGTCACTGTGGAGAATTCATTAACAAAAAACACATCTTTAATGATGTTTGTGGACAGGTACTGCCTTGGAAGGAACACACAACATTTCTGTGACAGCCTTGGGGCCCTTCAGGTACTGCTTTGTGGAGTGCCCACAAACATCACAAATCACACATGCAAAAACAACCAAAAAAACCCAGTTTCTTTCCACGTGGCCTGGTGGACCAACACTGAGCAAAGGTATCCCTAAGCCCAGCTCTAGCTGTGCGCTTGTGTTGCTGAAGCGAGGCCACCAAGGCGGCTGCCCCCGCCGGCAGGGTCCCGCAGGGGTCACGCAGTGACTCAGCAGCAGCGCGGCGCGGCGCTCCCTGCCCACACAGCCCCGGCGCTGTTGCTGAGGAGCCCTGAGCTGTCCCGCCTGCCGCCTCCAATAGGAAGCGGCGAAAGAGCTGTGGCGGGAAGAGAAGCGGCCGTTCCGCGCTCCTATTGGCTGGGAGGCAGCTGGCGGCGCGAGTATATAAGGCGTCGCGGCGGGGGGAGGTGCAGGTGTTCTCCTCAGGTTGTGGCGGGAGCTGGGGTGTGGTGAGGGGGCGGCAACAAAAGGCCTCCATGGGCTGAGGTGAGAGGTGGCAAGCAGCCCCCCCGGGTTAGGAGGGTAAATGGTAACACCAAGCGACCTCATTGTTCAGGGCTGAAGGGAGGGGGGAAAGGAATGTGGGGGAGGGGTTTCCGGGACTGACGGGGGAAAAGGGGAGGCACAACCTGAGAGGAACTGACAGTGGGAGGGGGGAAACAGTAAGGAAGTGCTGTACTGATGAGGGAAGTAAGTGGTGGTGGTGGGGAAAAAAGGTGAAGAGAAGGCAAAGGAGAAGGTTAAGTGGAAAAAATAAACTGTTCTGTAGAATTCTAGTTGGCAAGCAAAGTCTGTTAATGATAGTGGATGTCGGCATGTGGAAAGCTAAGTTTCAAATTGTTATTCATTTTTAAAGGGCAGCTGATAGAAGACAAAAAAGATGAAATGCTGGGAGGCTGAAGGGAAAAAAAAGTAGAATATGAATGCTGAGAAGGGGCAGAATGAGGCACTGTGGGCTTCTGTTGTGCCTCAGCGTGGTGAGTAAAGCTGCTCTAAGTTGTTTCTGCTGGGGTGAATTGTGGAGCAGGGAATGGAAGGCCTTCCTTGGCTGGGTGGTGGTGGGCAGAGCTCCCAGGGGTGGTGGGATTCCTTGTTTCCTGTGGGTGGAGAAGTCTGTGCTTCTCGGGTCTAATGGAGTCCTCCATTTTCAGCAGCCACTGGAGAAGAAGAAAGAAGCATCGCTATGTGGAACTGCGAGGCAAGAGTGAACAAGAAGTGGAAGAAGGGCCAAAGGAGTGAGG
>WBMW01003637.1:107268-118878 GCA_013396635.1 Penelope pileata | reverse complement strand
AAAAAAAAAAAATGAAGACATCAAAAATAAAACTTTTAAAAATCGTAAATAGTGCCATGACATTCTTTGTTCTGCACGCAGTCTGCGAGCTGGGCTCAGCTGTCTCCGAGACCCCCTGACCCCCCCAGCCAGGAGCTGGGGCTCTTGGTCCCCTTCTGCTGTGCTTCTTAGGAGCCTTGAACCCTCTTCTCTCTACAGAAGAGCCGGAGAGCAGAAGTCGCACGGCAGAAGCAGGCTTCACCTTCGCGTGCCTCGTCCCCACCACAGCCTGAGTTGGGCTACTGGATGGCAACAACCCAATTCCTAGGGGGAAAAATGAGAGGAAAGGGGTGAAGCAGCCCCCCTGATGCAGCAGAACCCGCCCCAGAGCGCAGCTGGCTGGGCACAGCAGTGAGCACAGGAATGGGGGAGCACACAGTGAGCAGGAAGCAGCAGCAGAAGCCTTGCTCCCATCCCCAGAGAGAGCTGTGCAGGAGAAAAAGGCTAGTGGGAGCCAACAGCCACGGCTCCTTAGGGAGGATTTGGGGTTTCCTTTGCAATCAGAGGAACAGCCCCATTGATGTCTGACCCCAAGGGGCCAGCAGCGCACGTACCATCAGCGACAGCAACAGGAGGGCGAGGCAGCCCCGCTACGTGGAGGGTTCGGTCTCCTGCTTCTGTTTGGAGATGAGCTGGGCTTCCTTCAGCGACAGGTACACCTCCTCCTGCGGGTCGTAGTAGTAGAACTTGCGGATGTAGGAGATGAGAGGCCTGGGGAAGGCAGGGGCAGGAGCTTCAGCCCTGAGCCACAGCCAGAGGAGGACCAGAACCGCCAGCAGGAGCTCACGGCACCGGCAGGTGACACCTCACCCCTCAGTTGTGCTCCTGCACCCCACAGGACATCCATCTTGCTGTCCCCAAGAGGAAGAAGCCAAAGGGACTTCTCCCCAGCCCAGACCTTGACACTTACTTGGGCAGTGGTAGCTCGGGGATGTGGTCGATGCGGACCAACTGCCGGATCCGAAAGCGGCAAAGGTGCTGGAGAGATTTGACATTGCTGAACCTGGAGACTGGGTACAGGAGCTGGACAGGCGTTGGAGGGAGACCTTTGGGGAAAAAAAAGAAAAAAAAAGCCATATTGGAGAGGAGTGCTTCATTAAGAGGCAAATCGCTATCAATTTAAATTGTGCTGGTTGGGAACTGGAGCTCAATGCAAGGCTGTGCCCAGAGAGCAGCAGCCCACAGCTCCCCACTGCTGCAGAGCTGCTCAGGACCAGCACAGCCAAACGTGCAGGGCTGACAGCCCCGTGGCTGCAAGACTTCTCCAGCCTTCCTCACAAGGCAGCAACAGCTGCCCCCAGCTAACATCACACAGTGCCTGCAGCCACCCGTGGCAGAGCAGACCCCGGGTGCCTGCGAGCTCCCAAGCACCCCAGGGCCAGCAGCTGAAGCATCACTTTGCACCGAGAAGCAATCAGCTTTGAAAGGATGCAGAAGGAAGGCAAAGGGAAAGGCAGGCAGCACGACTGGCACGTAGGCTTTGCTCTGTGTAACCCTTGGGGTTGTTCTATCGAGGCATTACAAAGCTGGGGGTATGGTCAGCTCGAGGGTTGCTCATTTTTGGGGCCACGAGGCCAGGCACAAAGGCAGAGCAGCCTCAGCCAAGCCAGCTCCCCACGCAGGGAGCAGCCCTGCATGCCCCCCCCCGCCTCCTCCCCCCAAGTTAAGGGCAACAATCGAGCCCACAGAACCCAGAGGTCGGCAGGAACGCCAGACAGGATCTTTGGGAGCTGGGTTTATTCACAGCATAAGGTTTTATCTGTCTTTACAGCAGGATTCAAAGCCAGTTACACTCCAGCCCCCTCCTGCTGGCTTGTCTCTGAGGGCAACGGAGTGAAAGGAGAAAAGGGAAAGCTCTTCACACTAAGATGGGCTCAGAACTGCTCCAGGCAGCTCAGGAAGCTGCGAGCCAGCTTTTGAGAAAGCAAAGAACAGGAATCAATTGAAGGCTGGATTTCCCCCTCCTCCCCTCCCCTTCTCATTCTCCTCCCAAAAAGGAATCAGCCCCTGGGAGCTCCGCCAGCAGCCGCGGGGACGCAGCACGAGCTCTGCACGCTGCGCCAGCCACATGCCTGGCCGCCAGGAGCCAGCTGCATGGCAGCAACACCCCCCTCCTCCCAGAGCAGTTCATGTTCCAGCAGGAGAACATCACTAACGAGCACCCCGGGGAGATGCAGACCCTATGTCTTTTATTTTCCAGGATTGAAGGCGCAGCAGCTCCCAGTAGCTGCACCCAGACTGGGGTGCAGGGCAGCAGGGATGGGCACCAGGGACCCTGCAGGAGGCTCACAGTGCTCTGCTCAGGGGATTATTATTTTTTTTTCCTTTTTGAAAGATATTTTCTAGAGCAAACCCTTTCTACTACGATATTTGCCTGTAGTTCTACAAAGCCCCATTCTCGAGGGGAACGGATCTCAGGATTGGGAAAGTAAACGATTTTTAAGCTGAACCTTTTTGGAAGCAGGGTACATTGCAACAGCAGCTTTGCTGCCTGCTCCCCAAAAGCAAGGCCACGTCGTACAACAGCTTCCCGGTGATCGGCCATCCCTGCAGCAGGGGGCAACACCGAGCAGCTCCGGGCTGCATTCAGCTCTGCTGCCAGCCCCCGGGCAGCCGTGGGGCCTGCAGGCACGAAGGTGACAGCGAGAGGGAGCAAACCCCTCATTTCCCTTGCAGATTTACTGCCATCTCCACGCTGTTCTTGGTCCTGCCCCTCTCTGCTTCACGGCCACGGCTCGCCTTACAGCCAGCGTTCCCCTTTCTGCTCCGGTGCTTTGCTCCAAGCATCATCTCCCAGTGTCCCTCCAAGTTCTGTTCCCCACTGCTGCTCTCCCTCAAGCACGGGGTATGGCTGCCCAATTGGGCAGACTCTTCCCTTTCTTTCACATTGGATTTACAGCTACCTTAAGTGATACACAAGGACAGATGAGACAAAAATCAGGAAAATGTAGATAAAGGCACCAGCCCAGCTGCCAGCCTGGCTGCAGCAGGAGGCAGCTCTGGCAGCCAAGTAACTGCTGGGTGAGGGAGCAGCTCCCCGGCCCCAGGGCACAGCTCCACTCCATGTGCTGGATGCTACCATGCCTCCATATGCCTGGAAAGGTCCAGGTCCTCACCACGAGGGCCTGGCACAGCTGCTGGCTGAGCCCTGCTCCTCAGGACCCTGCGAGACATCAGCAAGGACACAGCATGGCACTGAGTGCAGCAGACAAGAGCTGCATTAAGTTGGTTCTCTGATCACAGAGCATGAGACAGCCCCCAGACCCAGCAGGAGACTCACCTGGAACTCTGGATCTGAGGAAGTAAAGAAACTTCCCATTTTTGGAGTGCATGATTGCTCTCTTGATGAACTCCACCACAGACTGGCAGCGGTCTTCAAACTTGGGATGGCACCACAGGCTGAAGGTCCCTGCCAACAGGACAGAGGAGGTTTCACATTACAGGAGCACTGATGGCTGGAGGAGATGTTCACTGGGGGCTCTGATGTTTCCAAAGGCCAGGTGACAGCCCCCAGCCAGCTGCAGCCCAGCTGGCACTGCCACCTGACACCGTGCATTAAGTCTGAATGGCAAACACTGAAACTGGAGAGCAGGAAGGCAGAGCCCCTAACCTGCTTCCAGATCTGTAAGCAGGCTAAAGCCTCAAGCCAGACTGGTCTCACCCTTGGAGCTGCAACCAGACACTTCCCACTTCTTGCACCAGGGAGCAGCACTCATGCTAAGGAGGTGCAGTCAAACCAGAGGTTGCCAGTACTGTATTCCAGCCCAGGGACATTTTGGATGAGCAGGAGCATCACAGGCTCTGCAGCACAGAAACTCTGCAAGAGGCAGTGCTGCAGGATGCACAGCACTCACAGTCTTCTATAGGATGGCCAGCAACCAGCAGAGGGGTTGCAGAGGGCTCACAACATTTAAAATGCACTTCTCCCCACTGCTCAGTCTGGTAGGCTTCACCAGGACATCTCTCACCCCCAAAAGGAGCAGTGTGGGAACAGGAACAACTGCCAAGCACTGGGAACCAGCAATCTCTGATCTGAATGAGCCCTTAGACATGGCCAGAAGATGCAAAGGACAACCACTGCACAAACACCAGCCCCTCTGGGCTGCTCTGCTTGCTCAGCTCTCCTAAAAAAAGGACAAAAAAAATTCTGGTTTCTTGCTCTCATCTACCTGAAACTTGAAGGTCAAGCATTTATCTATTCACCACTCCCTCAGCCCCACCATTTGTCAGCTTCACTGGTTTAGCAGAGTGCTCAGCTCTGCAGTTTTCCACGCTGCTGCAGCACATTCAGCACCCGGCAGCCGAGCACGGGGCCACCGATGCGGACCCAAGGACTGAACCCAGGAGTGAGATCCTGGATGTGGTGCCACGGCTGGGAACACAGCACCCATGTCACTGTGGGCAGCAAAAAGTGCAGCTGGAGGAAAGGGAAGGGCACCTGGCTACGGGAGCTCTGAGCACTGGAAGGACCCCAGCCCCAATGTAAACAGTTGGACAGCAGCAAGAGAAGTTTGCTCCACTCAAGAGAAGTTTGCTCAGCTGTACAGCCAGCCTCACACCTCCTCCAGCTGGAAATGCTTCTTGTAGTTTCTGTAAGGATAGGGTGATGAAGATCAGTCCTTCTTATGCAATGGTTGGGGCAGGGAACTGGCTCCAGACAGGCTAGAATGAAGGCTGGTGCATCTCTCCATCAGAGGGACTCAAGACCAGAAACACTGCCAGGCTTATTAGCACAGTTAGCAATGCTGAGAGAGGTGGAAGACAGCAACATCCACAAAACAAGGGCATAAAGATAAAAAGCTTTGCCCCAAAAGGTCACAAGTCACTGTCTGCTCCAGCAGATGGTCTGGGAAGCCTCAGAACCCATTATCTGGGGGCACAGCTAATGACAATGCTCTACAGGCAGCTGTGACTGAAGCCTGCCCGCTGGGTGGAGGGCAGCTCCCAGCCCTGACAGTGCCCTCCCCTCTGCACTGAGCCCAGTGGGATTTCTGCTCAGCCCTAGGGCAGCTGCCTGCACCGGGGCTCAATACAGAAAACCACATTTGAAGATGAGCAGAAAAAAAAAAAAAACACGTGGGTGAGATGAGGCAGAACCCACATGTAAGAGTGAGCACGGCCGGAAGAAAGGGCACAAACAGCACAGACAGTTCTTGGAACAGAACCCACAACAGTGGAGCTAAAACCTCTGCCTTGCACCGAGGACAGCTGGCACCACTGCTGAGCACCCCTCGAGCAGGGGGAGAGCAAAGCAAGGTGACAAGCTGGGACATCAGGAGGTGGCTTGGTGTTTTGTAGGGAAACAAGCTCCACTTGGGGAATCAGACAGCAACGAATGAGGGCTGTAGCTGCACAGCACGTCCCAGTGATGCTGGATCTCAAAGACCTTCTCATTGTCATTTTGAGTTTAGGTTTTCCTTTGGAAAACTGAAGAGAGGCACAAGGAACTCCTGCATTCCCCAACACTTCAGCATTTCAAGGAGAGCCGTGCCTGTGGCATAAGCAGGAAACCTAAATGCAGCTTCCAAGGCCTCCTGCAGGACCCAACAAAGTGAGGACACGTTACTGCTGCTCCCCCTTTCCTGCACCATTCCAGGACCCTGAGATCTGACTGCCCACAGGCACAGTGCCCCCAGAGCTCCCCGCAGCCCTCACCTCTGTAGTGCTCCATCCTGGTGTGATGGGTGATGCCCTGCGACCGGAAGCTGAGGCTCAGGATGTAGCGGGGGTCAGAGCTGTCCCGGACCAGGAAGGACCCATCTGGTTTCCCCTTCAGCTTCATCTCAGCATCCTCCCAGTTCATCGGCCCCCAGTACCACCCGCACTGAGGAAGGACAATGCCAGCACATTACTCACAAGGAAGAACTAAAGGCACAGCAACATCTGCTCGTTAATTCACTTTTATGCCAAAATTTAAGTTCCTGGTTGTATTCATGAGGAATCTGAGTGGTTAGAACTCATTGCTCCTGGATGAGAAAGCACCACCACATCCACCGCCCAGCAGTGGGGAAAGAACAGATGAGGCTGGCACAGTCCTGTCAGCATGAGATCCTGTACTAGATTTGTCCAAGACCTCACTGGTGGTGTTTTCTGGTTCTGCCTTAACTTCATGTTCCCAAGCAGCCGCAACAGGAACTGTCAGAGGGCTGGAGCACCTCTCCATGAAAAAAGGATTGGGGGAGCTGGGGGTGTTCAGCCTGGAGAAGAGAAGGCTCCAGGGAGACCTCACTGAGGCCTTCCAGTACTTGGGAGGAGCTTATAAACAGGAGGAAGATGGACGTCTTACACGGTCTGATAGTGATAGGACAAGGGGGAATGGCTTTAAACAAAGAGAGGAGATTTAGGTTGGATGTTAGGCAGAAATGCTTTACTCAGAGAGCAGTGAGGCCCTGGCACAGCTGCCCAGAGCTGTGGGTGCCCCAGGCCAGGCTGGATGGGCCCTGGGCAGCCTGAGCTGGCGTAGGAGAAACTGGGTGACCTTTAGGGTCCCTTCCACTGTCAGTCACTCTACGATTCCATGACAATTCAGAGCCCAGACCTGCAGCCCTTCCCTCCCAAGCCCCTCACCTTCTCCAGCTCCCTCAAGCTGGCTGCGAAGCTGCTGGAGTCGGGGCGGTACAGCGGGCACTGCAGGAGCGGGGCGGGCTGGCTGGGTGCTGGCTCCATCGGCCGGAGGGGCACGATCCGGGGGAAGGCGTCTGCAGAGGGACAGAGAGCACGTGCCATGGTCACTGCTGGGTCACCCGAGGATGAGCTGCCTGTCCCCCAGCACGCAGAGCTATGGAGGAGGGAGCAGGACTGACGGACAGGAGGACAGCGTCCTTGTGAAGGGCACGGGGGGTGTCACCTGGCTCTGCCACGGTGACTCAGTGCCTTCACTGCTATTTGCTTGTGCTAGCTTGGAGGGAAGGGAAAGAAGGTGGCACCAAAGGAAGGAATTAACCCATCCCAACACAAAGGGGCAATTAAAGCCCTGTGGGTCCTGAAGGACAGGAAACTGGAAACCGAAGGGGAAAAGCACAGGAAACATCCCCGTGTGCTGTGCGGCCCGCCTGGCTGCTAGAGCTGAGCTGACCTGGGGCGTGGGGCGGAGGAGGCGGAGGCAGAGGGAAAGACTGCAGGGAAGAGCCCATCGGACCCACTAGGACAGATGTAGGCAGCGTCCCACTGATATCATCTAGGAGAGAACAGAGGCGAGAGGCATTCACAGAACGGGAAAGCGAGCGAGCCCTGCGCTGCCGCAACGCGGGACGAGCACAGCAGCCCCGAGCGCTGCGGGAGGAACAGGAGATGGAGCTTGTGATGCTCTGCCAGATTCTGAGGGCACATCACTGCAGCCACACAAACCAGCTCATCCTCAGCACACACACACGCTCCCCTAGAGCGAAGCAGTCAGCGTCCCAGCCCAGCTACCTCCACGCACGCAGCCTGCAGCACAAGGCAGGGGTTTACAGCAGGTTTTGCAGACACGATGCTGCTCTGATATGTCCTGAGCACAAAGGATGCCAGGCAGCCACGCCAGGCTCCTGGCACCACCCTCCCCAAAGCCTGAAGCACAGCAGGGACCCAGACCCCATACCTAGCAGGCTGAGGCTTCGTCGCGGAGGCGGCGGCGGAGTCGGAGGGTGAGGGGAGCTCAGTCCTCGCTGAGAGATGTCCACGTCCACCAGTGACACCGTTTCACCTGGAGGATGGCAGAGCCACACCGTGAGTGCTGCATCCCCCTGCACGTGGGGAGGCAGAGGGACAGGGGAAGGGGCAGCAGCTCCTGTTAACTCCGGTCAGAATTGCCCTGCAAACATCTCAGTGGTTGAACAGAAATACCTTTCACCCCACAGGCCATGAGGCACCAACTCTTAAAATTGATGAGGGAGATGGGCAGGCTTGGTCACTAAGCAGCTGGAACTGAGCTAAGCCTAAAGGCTCCAGACCCAGGATACTGCCTGGGGAAAGCAAAGTCACCAGCAAAGATGTCTGAGGTAAACTGGGAAAATACGAGTCTGAAATGGTGGGAGAAAAATGAAGCCATCAAATCACACAAAGCCTCAGCATCAGACCGGTACAGAAGCAAAAGGAAAACAGACAGCACGGAGAGCCTAAATGCTGCTGCCACAACCAAAGTATTTCTAAAAATCAGTCTAACCAGGCCACCAGGAAGCACCAACGCTGAAACCAGAGCATCCACAGCCTCAAGGACCACGAGATTTGGCTGCCCCAGACTTCAGTCCCTCCAGTTGTGCTCCAGATACCACAGCAGCTCCCTGACTTCTTGGTACCCGAGCAGGCACTCACCACACATTGCATAGGACAACACTGACTCAGCTTCCTCCTGCTGCCAACAGCCCTGGCTACTAATTAGTACCATTAAGAGGGGTAGTTAGGCTGGGTCGTTACCCGGGGAGCCTTCCCCTGGGGACTCATGGGTGTGGGTGCACACGCATGCACGCAGCCACTCTTTCATTTCCACGCCCTGAAAATAAAGTGGCCACGTAGGCTGGGCTGCCTTCACCCTGTACAAACAAAACCACAGCGTGACACGGCCGAGCAGGCTGCGAGGCACCCAACCCCTGGGACACCAGCACAGTCTTCTGCAAAGGAAAAGCTCCTACAGAGGCACTGCCACTATTCCACTGATTGGTAAAAAACCCCCTGAGAAGTCCCCAGCCCTGCGCCTGGGGCTGCCACATGACCGTGACCAGAACCCTTTGGGGACAGTCCCCGGGGCAGCAGGACTTCCCCAGCACCACTTACACAGCAGCCAGCTTCCCCCAGCAGCAAAAGGAAGGTCAGAAACCAGGAGGGAGAAGGGAAGGCAGACAGGGAAGACCAGAGGCTGAAGAAGAAGGTGCTGCCCGCAGAGCAGCTCCAGTGCTGCAGTGGGTGACACAGCAGGGCCAGGCTCACAGAGGGGACAGCACACGCTGCCCGTGCTCCGTGGGGAGTTCCCAAACCACGTTGGTGCAAAAGAGGAAGGAACTGTGCCTCCAGGAGCACGACTCAGACTTGTGTTTCAACAGGAGAAATTGCCAAGTGCTGACATGCAGCATCCCCGTGCTCTGCAGCTCCTCTGGGTGAGGGTTTGAGGCTGAGCAGAACGCAGGAACCACCCCCAGGGTTCCCACGGCACACTTCAGCTCTCTGTCATTAAGCACACATTGCTCTTCTCATAGCCAAATGGGAAACCAAAGCACAAAGGTTTCAAATCCTTACCTGTGAAGAGGGGGCTGAAAACAACCGGGGAAAAGGCACTTTGAGTTCTTGTCAGTCTGTGTTTCCTATTGGAAATAAAGAAAAAAAAAAAAAAAATCATGAATAGAGATGGGGAGACTCAGTGCATCCCAAAAGAAAACGCTGTTTGATCTTCCCAGGCTGGGAGAGCCTTCCCCAGGACGTACAGAGGCTGGAGACAGCGCAACGCCGCGTGTTTGCTCGGCTTAAGTAGGACAGCCAACCAGTAAAGCTAGGTCTCCATCCTGCTACTAAGCAAATCTAGGTAATTAATAAAGTCTTTGGAAAGAAAACCCCAAGCAAGTACGGGAGCCGGAGCCAAGAAGCTGTTTCACAACAGGCATTGCACTACAGCTCCGGAGCAGGCATTGCCAAACGCCTCAGCCCAACAGGTTGGGGCCCTGCACGGCCACGGCAGCGCGTGCTGGATGCCCTCGTGCGGTGCTGGGAGGACTCCACCTCCCCAAAGCACTCCTGGGTGCAGGTGAGGGGTGGGCAGCTGTGCCTGGAGCCACGGAGATGGATGGAAGCAGCTGAGAAGTGCTCCTCTGGGAGCAGGGAGTGCTCCTTGCTGGCAGCTGCACGGCTCCTGCGGCACCGCTGCAAACGAGTGCAAGGCTGCAAACCCAGGAGCTGAGAAAACTCATCTTCATCTAGAAAATCCCATTAAAATGCTCCAAAGCGGTTTTGTGCCAGGTCTCTCGCACCCATCTGAGGGTCAGGTCCCAGCTCCCCAGAGGAAGGCAATCCATCACTATCTGCCACGCGTGCACCCAAAACTTCAGGCTACCCAGGAACAGGCAGAGCCCCGCTCCCACCCGCTGAAGGAGGGCAGGAGCACGGCTGGCTGCTACCAGAACAGCTGCACGTTACGGCCACCACCAGATTTCTGCACTTCCTCATTTTTGCAGCTGGGTGAGAGCGAGAAGCGATCCCACGCTGTGAACCCTGCACGCCACAGCCCAGAGCACCGCGCTCCTGACCGCCGTGCTGCAAACTGCTGCAGCTCCTGGATGCAGCCTGGAGATGTGAGGACACAGAGGAGCATCCCAGCACGGTGCAGGAGCAGGGAGCAGCGCTCCAACAACCCTGGGTGCTCCCACAGGAGGGGACTCCTGGAACCAGAGGCCCTGAGCGACGACAGGGCTGCACCAGACACCTTGAAGGACCCTTTGGGAGAACGCTGCCTAATTAGCACAGCTCCACGGGGCTGGAGCACGAGGAGCCAGCACAGCGCTGACCGCAGAACTCTGCAAAGGGAAAAGCACAGCTACGACAGAACCACGGCTTTTGTGCCTCCTGATCCGAGTGTGACAAAGCCCTGCAGACCCTCTGGGAATAACAAGGGCTGAAAAACCTCAATGGTGCAAAATGGGATGTCACTACGGGCAAGGCAACGTGCTGGGGTAATGGGGAGAAGCCACGTGGTCCCCATGCACCGCTGAACCGAACCACGTGTGCTGGGTGACGCGAGAAGGAAGGGACAGCTGCTGGCAGCGCGGGGCTGGCAGTGCCAGGCTCCTGCTGGCTGTGTCCTGCTGTGACGTGTCCCCTCGTGCCACCCCGGAGCAGCTCTGAAGCCCCACACCAGGGGAACGCTGCGGCTGTAGGGCTGTGCAGATGGAGATGGGGCAGAGCGATGTGGTAGGAGCCTTACAGATCACCCAGTCCTACTCCTGCTGTGGGCTGGGTGCCCCCCACCAGCTCAGGGCCCACCCAGCCCAGCTCTGAGCACCTCCAGGGATGGGGCAGCCAAGCAGGAAGCGATGCTGGGCCTGGGAGAACCTCGAGCCCTGCGTGGAGGTGTGGGCTCAGTGCCCCCTCCGAGGTGGGAGCACAGCTGCGACCCTCAGGAAACCCCTCTGAGATGTGGGGGCTCATGGGTTTCACCTCTGCAGCCCCGAAGGCCGCACTCTGGGGATGCCAGACCCTCAGGAATCCCCTCTGCAACACGAGGGGGGCACAGGGGCCCTCAGCTTCCAGCTCAGCACCCACTCAGCTCCAGGCACATCCCCCTCCCCACCCCTGCAGATACACAGCCCGAAGCCACCCGGCCCCCCCAGTTAACCCTCCCAAAAGCAGCACTCAGCGGTCACCACGCAGCCCCTAAGGCCCTGAACACCACAAGCCAAGACCCACCCCGAGGCCCACCCAAAGCCTGGGACCCACCACGGGCCGAGGCCTTTCCAGGCCCCGGGCCCAGGCCGAGACCCCCGGCCCAGCAGACGCGCCCTGAAGCCCTCCACAGCCCGAGACCCCCCCAGTCCCACGCTCCCGGCTGAGCCCCCCCGGCCCGTACCTGCCCGCCTCCTGCTCGCGGCCCCGGGCTCCGCCGTCGCTCAG
>WBMW01003637.1:65739-84711 GCA_013396635.1 Penelope pileata | reverse complement strand
GTTCGTATGCAGCTCTCAGCCCCCTCCAGAGCTCTGTGTGCTGTAGAGAGGGTTCAGATGCAGCCTTCAGCCCCCCCCAGAGCTCAATGGATCTCAGGGAGGGTTCAGACAGCTTCCAGCCCTCCCCAGAGCTCTCTGTGATGTAGAAAGGGTTCACACGCAGCTTTCAGCCCCTTCCAGAGCTCTCTGTGTATCACAGAGGGTTCACACGCAGCTTTCAGCCCCTTCCAGAGCTCTCTGTGCTGTAGGGAGGGCTCAGACACAGGGTGTGCAGGGTTCAGCCTCCACCTGGAGGGATGGTGGGAGCTCCTTTTGCAGCCCCACTGGGGGGGGGGATGGACCCCTCCAGGTGCTGGGGCCGAGCCCCAGAGCAGCCCTCGTGACCACGGCCCTGCAGGAGGATGACCAGAGGGGATGAGTAAGTTTGTGTCATGTGGAAGAAATCCTGAAAATAAAACCACCGCAAATCTCCACGCTGGGTTTGGTTCAGCTCCCGGTGCTCGGTCAGAACGGCAACCCGGGGGAATTCCCTATTGCTCCCATCCCAATCCCACCACCTATTCCTGCTCTTGGCGTCGCTGCTCGGGCCCGGTACAGCTGTGGGGCTGCGCTGCAAACGGGATCACTGCAATCAGCCCGGTTAAAAATAACCCGGGGGGAGGGGAGCGGCGGGTTTTTAAGCCAGCGTTGCTGCTCAGCAGAGAGAAGCATTGAGCTGCGGCCGTGGAAAACTTAATTCCAAGAATCACCATGATTCGGAGGCTCCTTGCAGAGGTGGTGGAGGGTTTGTGGGTTTTAGCCCCTCTGGGGTGCCTGAATGCTCTCTGCTGCTCAGGGATTGCTCAATGGTTTCCCAGAGCAGTGGATACCACCTGACAGCTCAGAATTCTGGACTTTCTGACCTGCTGAGGGCACGAGGAAGGGTATCGATGTGGAGGGTTCAAGGTTGCAAACTCAGCTCGCGTTGTGGTGGAGAGAAAGAGAAAAAGGTGATGTTTGAAAATGGAGCTAAAGTGCTGTGTCTTTATTCTCAAGTCTCTGAGTAACGTTAGAACTGGAGAGCCGTGAGGCTGCATCCCAGCTGTGTGCAGAAGGTGGATGTGGTGAGTGCTGCAGATCTGAAGTTCCTTTGCTGCGTGGTGAGATCACATTCCAGAAAATGAGAGGGTGACTTCTGTGCCCGATGGAGAGAAGCCCGACCGGCTCTCCAACAACGCCAGGTGGAAAGGCAGGGTGCTTGGGTACGAGGGAATGGCTTGCTCCACAAGAATGTGCTAACGTTGGCTGGTTGCTTGTTACCCAGCTGAGATGGAATCTAGAAAAGTAATGGTGTGCTTTTGGATCTCGTTGGTTCCGTTAAGGACTCGTGAAAGTAATTTAACATTCAGACAAACTTTGAATCTTCAAGGTTTTGGGTAAGGAGTGAAAATGATCTTTAGGTATACTCTCTCCTCTTGAAGGCCCAGATACCTTTTTTTTGTTTTTTAGAATTAATCAGGGGTAATCACTAGTCCCTCTGCCCCATTCCAATGTGATAAGGGCTGGCCAAGTGATAACCCACCTTACGTGCTTACAGGAGGATGCTGTCTGACTTCAGGGTGAGTGCTGAAACTTTGACACTGGAATCCATCACAATTAATCACAAAATTAGGGGAACTTCATTATGTACTTCCAAAGTATTTGTTTGCCATTTTGCATATTTAATAGCAAACTGGAATTAGTGAAGGCTGTGATGCTTCATCAAGATATTACAAGGAAACACTTGATCAGTGAGTTTGTGCTTCTCACTCGCAGCGCTGAAGTAGGATTTGGCAGCCTGCTGTGCAGAATTTGGTAAGTCCTTCAACTTGAGCACCTAAAAAAAAAATGCAAAATCATCCTGTGTAAGTAACCTAACAAAACACTTTACTTTTTTGCCACAGCAATAAATGATCCACTTCTTCTTTGGCTTCTTCAGATAAGCTCCAGAGGGTAAAGCCCTCTGTGATTCAAAAGATAAGGCTGGTGCTTCGGTGTCAGCAGTGAGCAGGTTGGTTTCAGAGGCTGGAAAAGCAGCCATAGGTGCCTGTGGTTTATTGTGGCACTTCAAGTTTTCAAGTTAGGGAAATGACCCTCTGTCCAGTAATTGTTGTTTCTTGATAAAGGAACAATACAGTAATCTGTCCCTTGATAACATTTAATGCCTTTGCTTTTTGAAATGGAGCTTGTTAGGTATATGGCAGCCTAAAAATCCAGTTTTGCCTGGGTACCTGGGATTTTTCAATCATGTAAACTGTGGTGGTAGGAATCTTTTGGAAGTCTGTGCCATTATGTAACAATTATATAAACACAGTTTTCCATTGCCAGTTATCACAGTTTAAAACCCAGGACTCCTTGCAGGTTCCTGGTGAAATAGCTCAGCTATCAGGGCTGGGCTGGACTGGGGGGAGCAGCAGATCCCACACGGTGATGGTGGCTCTGGAGCTGGAACAGCTCTGCCTGCTCCCATCCTGTGCCACTCTTTTGTCTTCCAGAGTTCTAAACTGTTCATTAGGGCGTGTGGATGTTTCTGAAGTGAGCACAATTAAGATTTGTGATTTTTTTTTGAGTGGAAACAGTTAATCTGCTTTATTCATCTGTTAGCTCGAGATGGAATTATTACAGCCCTGCTTCTCAGGGTGCAGTTATCAGCGCGGTGCACTCGTGTTACTCACTGCCTGGGTCAACGCTTTGCCATTCTGCTCCTGGAAGGCGTGGAACAAAGCGGGGCCGTTCTCCAGCACCGAGCTGAAAAGGCAAGCATGAGTAATAAGCAACAGAAACAAACACTGGGCTCCCAAAGTTCAGTGCTCTTTGTGAGCCTCCAGGAGGAAGTTCTCAGTGCTCCAAGCGCTCACCTCTCTGTGCAGGGTGTTAGGAAGGCCCAGGGCTGGCTTCCTGGTGCTCAGCACTGTGCAGACTGCCCTCGTTGGGGGCTGTGGTGGTGATTCATTCCTTACAGGCTGCAGCGAGGTGTTCCTTGATCGCAGAGCAACCTGTCTTCCACCGTAAGGAATTTACAACCTGGATGGCTCATTCACGTACCTTTCTCAGTCCCTTTAATATGTCTTAGGGATACTGTTATATTTAGCAATGTTTAACCTGTATCTGTGGCTTTTTATAGGCTGATAAGGCAGTACGAGCTGGGCTAAAGATACACAGCCTTCCACTCTTGCTCCGTGCCAAAGATTGACTGTGACACTCTCGTATGTAAACCTGGAAAAATGAAGCTGTGATGGGTGTAGTATTTGTGCTCCCCATCTCCTGAGGTGGGCAGGAGTTCCTTGGTGTAAATACACAGTGGTGTTATCCAGCTTTGTAGTTTCCAGCACCTTAAATTGGGTCTGAATTTGAGTGCTGTGAGTGTTGAAGGCACTGTGCTGAGCGTTGGCACCTGCAGCTTCAGTGCTGAGAGCTGTGGGCTCCGTGTGCCCCCGTGGCAGCAGCTGCAGCATTAGGGATCTTTGCTCCTCTCCCCTGCAGAAAGGATTCTCAGTTCTGTAATTCCTAAGGCTGAGGTGGTTGTGTTTGTCACAGTTACAAAGGATTTACTTGGCTGGGTGAATTCTGCAGTACGTGCGACTGCTACGGATGGACGTAGCTGGATGGGCTCTGGAATGAAGTGGATTTTTCCAGTGGGCCAATGAGCCTTGGCACTGATAATTTTCCTGCTTGGCTACTAGGATTTGCTCTGAATATAGATTAATAAAAAGTGTTTTTTTTTTTTTCCCTTTGTATTTAGGAATTCTTAAAAAGATGCATCTTAGACCAGAAGCAAAGTACTTTTAGTTGACTATTTTTAGAGAATAAAATACTGAAAGCGTGCGTGCTTGTTGTAATGCTGCACTGAGGGAAGTATTCTGAAGCAAAGAGCTCCAGGACTTTAATTACCTCATCTTGCAAAGGGCTCTGGAGAATTCCTGTTGGCTGCAGGTGTCTTGCCTCATGCTGCACTTCAGGTAGGCTGGCATTCCACTGAAGCCATCCAAAATCTTGTTTCTCACGTCCTAAAAACTGTTTTGCCATCAAGTCCTTTCCTGCTAGTGGAGATAAACGGCTTCAGAGCATCTTGGAGTTGTGGTTGGCAGAGAGCTGCAGAAGTCTCTGCTGTTCCTTAATTTCAGGATAACTTCAGGTCCGCACTCGTGGCCCTGCCAGAGGGCTCAGCATGTCCATAGCAGGAGCTAGAACTTGAGCATCACTGGGGAAAAGAGCTGTATAGCACTGAGGCAGGAGTGATTTCATCTTTGGTATTAAGTTAACATCGTGGTGTGGGCAGCAGTCGAATAATCAGCTTTTTTAGCTCTTCTGCTTAGCACGATATTACCTCGGAAAACTTTTGGGAGCAGCGTTAGCTGGGATCCCCTCTGTTGGGTGAGGTTTCCCTTCCCAGCAGCAAGTGCTGAGCGTGCAGAGGGATGCACAGGGCTGGGAAGCATGGGCCCAGCAGCTCCCAGAGGTCTGTGGCATGTTGCAGGGCATTGCCAGGACCTGAGTGCTACCGGAGCTCCGTGGGAAGCAGTGAGCGTAAAGCTTTGAAATTCCTTCTTTCCCTCCAGATACTGATCTTAGCTCATCTTCTGCTTGCGAGCGTGTCAGCCCGATGGCAAAACTCCTTCCTTGTGGCTGTTTGCAGGGTGGTATTGATGATCTTTTCCTTCTTTTTTCACTGAATTACCCTGATGAGCTGCCTCTTGTATGGAGTGGGTGCGTTACGTTGCAGGGCACGGTGTGAAGCGGTTCGTGTGTGTGCAGCGTGTAATTGCAGCACCTTATGCAGAGAGCTGCTTTTGCCTTCCTAATGATTGCATTCATGAAAAGCTCTGCATGAGCAGATCTGTCTTTCAGAAGAGAACTTTTCCAGCAGTTTAAGAGCAGGTTCAGGGTTTCACCTACAGTTAAGCACTCATCCATCTCCGTGATGCACGCGGTGTTGTGGGATCGGGCTGCAGGTTCTCATGGGATCAGCTCAGCACTTTGCTGGGCAGCGTGGGGTTCTGCTCTGGTTGTGCTCCTACAGGTCTGTCTGTGCTTCATCACTTCAGTGGATCAGAGGGAGGAGGCTCTCAGCCTCAGTGCCAACGTGAGAACTTCTTTCCCACAATTAAATTAGGAGAGCCTCAGAAGTGCGCTGTGCAACACACGGGCAGTGTTTGTGTCTGCGTGCTGAATTTTACCCTTTGTTTTTCAGAGCTGGGAACTATTTTTCAAGCTCCTGACTCATTTGGTCCCTTTAAATGCTTTCTAGTATGTTGCACTCTTTAGTAAAACTGGCTTGATATTTGTAGGAGGCAAGGAAAATCTAAGAATAGGTAATTGCCTTTCTAAGGAGCCTCTGAATTTGTCTCCACTAAATGTAAACTCTTATTTTGCAGGCACAGTGCTACACTGGAAATTCTTCTGTCCTCAGAAGAGTTCATTTTTTACAGATCAAGTCTATTGTTACATCCAGCATTGTCTGCAATTTGGACAACTATTTATGCATCTTGAATTCTTAATCCAGAGAGATTTGGATTTGTAGACTGAATAAAGGTCTTTACGAGTACATTTATAAAAAGATTTTCTCATCCTGATTTTTCTATGCTTTAGAAGACCTTGAGAAACCCCAAACCTTAGTGATGAAAATCATTGGGCATGGATCTCTGGTTCTGGGAGGTGTTGCAATCCTTTGGTTTTGTGCACACCAAATGGAAAACAGGGATTTTGGATTGCAAGCCTGTCCTGGGAGGTCAGCTCCAACCTGAGTGCCTCCAGCTGTTACATTTGTTAGCTTCAAGCCTTGCAAGTATGTTGTATCCCCTGCTGTGGAATCCCATGGAGTTCTTTGGGTAACATTGTTTTGGGCCTGTGACCCTGGAGGGACAACACAGGGAAAGGAGAGGGGTGATGAGCCTGGTGCTTACTGCATGGACAGCTCTGCTGTTGGGGATAAGCTGTAACCGTGTGCTCCAGCAGCGAGGTGGTGATGGGGAAACTCCTGGGGAGGTTTGGCTCAAAGGAAGCATCTGCTGAGGGGCAGATTTCCTTGGGAAATCTGGTATTAGCGCTCGGGCTGGCGGATGATGAGATCAGATGGAGTATTCGTATGATGTGTGCGCTGCTGTGAAGTTACACGTGGAAATTTCTTAAGCCTCTCATCACCGACCAGCTTTGGGTTTTGTGTGCACAGTGACTGAGGAGGTGTTCCTCGGTGAGCCTGGGGCTGGAGCCTGCTGCTGTGCTCCCCTGGTGCAGACACTCACAGGCTGATGCTTTGGCCTTGCTCATAACAGGGATGGGGCTAACAGGGCAAGTTAGAACAGCAAAAAAAAAAAATCAAGAAGGGGATCCTCGTGCTTTAAGGAATGAGGTGGCTGGGTACCATTGTGGATATGTTAAAATGTAGCTGGCTGGTGGAGAAATTCATTCTCTTTTCTCAAAAGCACTGGCATTGCTGCCAGAAATCGTGTCCTGCAGAGCAGGGCTGCCGGCTCCATCCAGCGTGCTGGTTCGGGTGGCTTCAACCAGAGTTTCTGAATAATTCCTAGTTTTGTTCCCAAATATTTTACCCCTTTGTAATTAATTGATATTTAATTTGAATTCCTCTGTATTCAAGCTTTTGCATCCAAACAGAGAGCTGGCAGAGGGAGGCAGCTGATTACTACGCTGGGAGCTGGCCACTTGTTAAACAGAGCAAAGTGTGTGCAGCCAAGAGCTGGCAGAAGGAAAGCTTTCAGGAAAATGTAAAGGGAATTTCTTGGCAGATGTTTTTAACCTGAGAACTTCTTGCAGTGTCACCAGTGCAGGGTGCTGTGCTGTAGGTTGTGTTGCCATCTCTGAAAGACGTGGGGCTGTGTTTGTGCTGCAGTCTCCTCCGGGTCACCACGAGAAGGAAGCCTGCAGGCTCTCTGTTTGTGTTGCTCTTGGATTCCCAGGCATGTACAAGGGCCCTATTGTCAAGTGTCCACCCCGACTTGTAGCTGGCAGTCCATTCCCTTAAATAATTTACAGTACCAATAAGTGGTTATGGAGGGCTTGAACGTGATTCAGGTGCTCATGTTCCAGAAAGAACAAGAGCAGTCAGTGGAAAATCTTTTTTGCCACTCTGAAGCACTAACATTTCATTTCAGATACTTCATGATGTAGGAGTTTTTAGGTTAAATGGAGACAGGAATGCAAAAAGGGTAGGGGGCTCACTTCTTCCCGATGCTGACAGCATTTCTCTTGCAGGTGAAGCAGGCAACCAACCAGATTGTGATGAACTGTGCTGACATTGACATCATCACAGCTTCCTATGCGCCAGAAGGAGACGAAGGTAGGATTGTTTTTCTGGTGGAGTGTCAAGGACCACCACTTCTCTGCCTTCCTGCAGCATTCCTCATGTTTTCACACATTAATGCATTTCATCTTGGGTGTTGTCAACAGTTAACAACTTCAGTTGCCAAAATACATAACAACTGGAGAAGCTGACCTACCTCCAAAGCATGAAACCAGGCACCTGGCCTTTGTTCTTTTCTCATTCCTGCCATTTGCATTATGTTCAAAAAAAAAATTACCTGAAGCTTCCTATGTTCTGCTGTCCTGTTTGTGTGTCTTAGGCAAAGGAAGGACTGCTTTGACATTATTGTTTGTTTGTATAGCAGATACCCCTGTGAGAACATGGTCTGTACCTATGGACTTCCCAATATTGACAAAAGCTGCAGCGAGGGCTTAGCTGAGAAACCTGTCAGTAGTGGCTTGCAGTAGGAGCTACTCATTGTGAAGGATCTGAACAAGTACAGAAAACTTAGGTGACATTCAGCAGGATTTCCCTAGGGCATGGCAGCGTGGAAAAAGGTGGTGGTGTGCAGGAGACTGGCAGGAGTCCAGCACAGGGGAAGCCTGCAAGTTCCTGGAGAAAGGAAGGCAGCTTGTAACACTGTTGCAGCAGTTGATGTCATCACCCGTTAATATTTTGAGGAGACTTTAGCAGGCACAAAAAGAGCTTTAGCAATTAAAGTATGAAATAATTAAGGTGTGGGAACAGAGCTCCTTGAAATGGAGCGATGCTGCGATAGCGTGCAGAGCGTTCCTGGCTGTCTGCTGGAGCCTCTGTTATCTCAGGCATCGTAGCTCTTCGGTCCATGATGCACAACTGTGTCTTAAATCCTTCAGAGAGCAAAAAGCTCTGCAGAGTTTCCCTTTCTGTGAGGAAAATGCTGCAATGGTGTCATGAAGAGCTGTCTCAAAACCTGGTGGTGAACTAAAGGGCTGGGCTTGATGGTGGAGGAAGGATTGCACTTGCCCAGTGTGTCTGCCCAGCAGCAGGACCTTGCAGGGAAGGACTGCGTTGGAACCCCTGGAGAAGGAACCTCACTTTTCAGGGCTTGGTTCCATCAGGGCCATTGCTGTAGTCTCTCTGAAATAGCACTGTCCTCTGGCTAACAGAATGTTATCTGGCAAACAGAACATCTGTGAGTTTGTGCATTTCACTTGCTTTGACACTTGTTTTTTCTTTTTTAATGTCTGAAGGAACCAAAGGAAGCAGCTTGGGGTGTGCTGGGAGGAGCAGAGCTGATGGGGTCTGTTCCAGCCACCGCTGTGCCATGGGCCCAAAGCACCTTTTAATTCCTTATTTTGTCATTGAGAAAATGAAAATAAATGGAAAAGGCGCCTGAGAATCATCACTTTCCACTCGAGTCAAGGGAAGTTAATAAAACAGAGAGGATGTTTGGGTATCATCATCTTTGTTTTCAGAGCTGATTGCCCTGTCCTTCAGGGGGTCTGTTTTGATATTCTTTGACAGTGGTACACTCCTTGAAGTATTAATAGCAGAGCTTAATGGAGGCATTTATGTCTGGAAGTAAATTTCTGTGGCTTTAATTCCTTCATTCTGATTCTCAGCTGGGCTTGAGGATGGCTCTCTGGACACTGGGGAGTGTGAGTGCAGCCCTCTGGCTGTGGGATAGGCACCCACTCAAACAATTGTAGCATAAATATTGGGGGTGCAGGTTTGCATGTTTTCTATAATTATACTCTGGCTTCATGGGGTTAAAACATATCTTTTGGGTTGGTAAAAGGCCAGCTGGTATGATGGCTCTGGAAGTAAAATTGCATGAAATTGGCAGAGTGTTTGCTGGCACCTGTTGGTACAGATCCAAGTCAGTCTTCCTAATGCTGCTATTGTGCATGGCCTTTGGAGGGTAATTTTATAACTGGTCGCAAAATCAGCATACGAAATGTAGTCCAGTGAAGCCACAGAAATCAGCTAGGGCAGGGGGATGTGGTCCCTTAGGTGAGCCTTCTCCATGCTGCCTATATAGAAGGGAAGTTAAGCTGCGTGGTGCTTTCTCCTTAAAGGCTCTAATGAAAAATTGTTGCCCCATTTCCTTCTGCACCTCAGTGCCTCGCACTTGTCTGTAAATATGGGACTGAAAATATTCATCTGTGCTCACTTTATCTTCTCACCTTGCTCAGCAGATCCCTTCCCTCCGTTTATGGAGCTCATCTGTTGACTTTTGTGCAGGATAGTTTATTCTTCTGCTAATGATTCTTGGGAGTTCGGAGTGCCTGCTGCTCTGGGGCTCAGCGACAGCCGAGCTCTCAGTTTTCCACCTTCTTCTGGAGATGGAGACAGCAGAGGATGGAACTTTGGGATTGTAATGCAGATTTTCAAATTTTTGCTACATAATCCAGAGGTGAAGGAATAGAAATATTCCAGAACAGTGCAGTGATTGTAGCTGGAGGCTGTGGCTTTGCCATTTGTGTGAGTCCTGTTGTAAAGGAACAAAACTACTCCAAAGGAATGAGTTTTCCATTGCTGAGGTTCTGAGTGGCTTCTCCCCCTGCTCATGATGAGTGTACCTAAGGAAATGGGTTTTCAAGTTAAAATGTGAGGGGCTGTGTCACACCTGCTGGGTATTGCGTGGTTTGAGCTTCCCAGGAGTCTCTCTGGAGGAGCTGAGAAACTGTGATGGAGTCGCAAGCAGTGAATTACAATGCCTTGGTGTATCTTGGAAAAAATTTCAGATGCTGGGGGATCTCAGACTAATGTAGAGATGCTTTGGGAGCAGTGATCAGTGATTTTGTAGAGGAGACTCCATAGAGTGGGGGCTCTTTGAAAAACAACAAAAAAAAACCACAACCCCCCCCATCTGCTTGTGTAGGGCACCATCTTCTCCAGTCAGTTTGATTTCTGATATTTAGAATTCTATCATTTCCACTTGGCTTTGCCTGCCCTGTGTAATACCTGTACGTTGGACATTGGTTGAAGCCCTTGGCTGGGATCCACGTTTCTAAGTATGTAATACAGAAATTGGACTTGTTAATTGATGTATCCATCTCGTTACCGTGCAATTTCAGGAAGTACTTTGCAGGAAGACTGTAATTTGTTTAAAATGCTCCTGTAAAATCTAATCTGTGGTGCTGTGAGTTTGGGAGAGTTGCTAGATCCGATTTGGATGTGTTTTTTCCAGGAGAGCACTAGCAGCTTTTCATTTTCTCATGCTCCTTGCTCCAGACTGGGCACTAATGTGCTAGTGATTAACTTGCAACCTTGCAGTGCCAGACTCTCCAAAGTTAGGAAGCTGCCAAAATTGTGTTGTTCTCCTCAGGAGCTTTTGTGTTCAGCGCTGCTAGGAATTCAGATGGCCTTTTACTGCAATGACATCTTTGTTAGAAGCAGTTCTCCACTGCAGAAAGCATCACTGATGGTTTGCTGTGGTTCTTTTGCTGGGGGTTTCGTTATTAGTGCTGAGCAGTTTAGAGAGTGTAACTTTGAATCTTGCATTTGTATCCTACTGTTTTTGAGATGCATACAGGAGTAACTGCTTTGAGAATTGGGAAATCATAATAATTCCAGAGCTGAGTGTGGAAGGACGCTCTGGATCCAGACACTGAAATGAGCACATGTGCTGTGAGTGCCTCCATGCTGGGGGGGGGACACTGGGGGTCTGCACTGCCTCTGGAGCTCACCTTTCCCATCACCCCTCCTTCCTACAGCTTTCCTAACGCAGGCCAGAAAGGTCAGAAAACAGCAGAGCTACAGCTTCAAATACGCTCAGGAGGACTTCACAGTTGGGAGGGGAGGGGGGGGAGGTTTAATGTTCGTTGTCAACATTTGGCAGAAGATGTGCATAACAGGCATTCTTCTGGAGCTCGCAGTTTCCGTAGGTTATAGCCACGGTCCTGGAGCCGTGATGCTGTTTGTCTTTGCTATCAAGTTGTTTTCATTAGAAGCTGTAAAAAGACACCGATGGTTTTGGGTTCCTGTGGTCACTGGTCAGTGCTCGGAGGGGTGCTGGGTGCGCTGAGCTCCATCAGGAGCTTCTCAGGTTTGTCTTCAGCCCCTAAAAAATACAAATGTTTGCTATGCAATTTGCAGTTGAATGGTAGTGAGGATTAAACCAGGGGATACTGATTTTTCAGTGCTTTGGAATAGAAAAAATTCCAAAACTGAGTGCAGAGATTGTAGCTGGAGGTTGTGGCTTTGCCATTTGTGTGAGTTCTGTTGTACTGGAACAAAACTGTTCAAAAAAGAACGAATTTTCCATTGCTGAGGTTCTCATTGGCTTCACCCCCTGCTCACAGTGAGCGTACCTGAGCACGTCTCTTTAAATGGTCAATCTCATCCCACTTAGAGCTGATGAAAAAATCCAGGAGCTTCCCAATACAGAGTTCTTTTTAATTCTGTAAAGACATTTTCCTCTTGAAGCTGTGTTTGTTGGTGCAGCTATTCCTGCTTGATGGCATTGCTCAGCCCGGCTGCGTCGAAAATGAGTGCCTGGATTCTTGTAGAGAGACTTGAGCATGGAAGAGAGCTCATTCTGTGGATGGAAGTGTCCTTTCAAACAAGCTTTGTCATCCAGAATTCCACAGACAAAGCAGCAAGCTTTTCTTGCAGTGTTCACCTCTGTGTATCGCAGCGCTTTGCAGTATTCTTTTTTGTCCTTTTTTTTCCGTGGCTGTTCAAAAATTAGCATCTACTTCTGTAGATTACAAAGGCTGTTTACTGAATCTTTCTTCCTAGGTCAATTCTGAAAGGATCTGAAAAGCTGGCTGGACTTTTTCTGGCATCTTGGTGCCCTAGGCACGTTTTCTTGTTGAATTGGGTGATGGAGGTGGGGTGGAGTAGGAAGCTTCTACCAGCAATGCTGTTACTTTAAGCTAGTCTGGGTGTTTCCTGAGTCTCTAAAAACTATTCTGGCCCCCCAAATATTTGTCAGTCTGGAGCTATCCGTCAGTATTCCTGCAGAGTAAGAGCTGTGTCCAGGATTACCCAACTGATCCAAGGCGCTGATGCGTGCTACAGAGCGCTGCTCTTTCTGCTGATCAGTTTTGGTGCAGATTTACATTCCTTCGAGATAGCTAGTTATTGCAGTGGTTAATTATAGGGTGACAAAGATAGCAGAACTTGCACACTGAGGCCCTGTGTAGCTATTTTAGATCTGTGGTTGAAGGAGCGTAGTTGTGCATCGCTTCGGATGCCGTGATGGTGAACTGGGAAGGAAGGAGCTCCACGAGCTGCTGGCTCTGCCTGGAGGCTGCAGGACAGCTCAGCTCCTCTCTGCTGATTCCCTCCCTCAGCTGCCCAGCTTGGCCTCATAGTTTCCATGTTTACATCTACAAATAGATCCAAGCCCTGCGTAAATGCTGGGCTGCTTAATATTCCAGTTGATTTTGGAAGCCCTCGTTGCGCGGTGTACAAACTCCAAGGTAGGTCCGTGGTTCTGAAGACAATTTTTAAATAAAATCAACATGGAGTTTTTCTTAGTGGTTAAAACCAAACAAAAACATCTTGCTGTGGGTGTTAGTGTGCTTTTCAAACAGACCCACAAGTTATGAGTTAAATCATACGCATCCTGATCAGAATAATTAACAAGAATCCTGCTGCACTAATGTAAGCATTTAATATTGAGGGAAAGCTTTGTGATTTTTTCCCATTTGCAAGGGTTGCAGTAGCTGTTCCCAGCATTCTTGGTGTTGTGCAGGCTGCTGTTCTTGCTGCACGTTCACAATTTGGCAGCACAGCTGCCAAGCCCTGCTGTGTGCAGGTGCACGCTGGAGTAAACGTGCTGAATTCAGGTCTGCAGCCAGGCAGTGTCAGGGGCACCTCAGCCAGAGGCTGGCATTTCTGTGGTTGCTCAAAATGATCGTTCTGGATTATTCTCTGATTCTATGATTCCAAACCTTCATTGATTTGTTGTTGGAGTCAGCTGATCTTGTTCATTTTAAGTGCTCAGGAGTTACAAAAGCATCACTGGATCTTATTTTGAACAAAATCTGTTTCTCTTGTTTCAGAGGTTCATGCCACAGGGTTCAACTATCAAAACGAAGATGAGAAGGTTACCCTCTCCTTTCCCAGTACCCTTCAGAAAGGTAAGAGGTGTTCAGGTGCTTTCAGCTTGCTTTGCCCATGCATTTATGGTGCTTGAGCTTGTCAGAGCTGGAGCAGCAGCTCTGCCTCCCCTGGAGGCTGAGACAGTGGGACCCGTAGGTATCAGCTGCCAGACTGAAGTGGATTGGAGTTAATTCTGAGAATTAATCTCTTCTAGCAGAACACGTTTCAAGTAAGTATCCTAAAAAATTGTTACTCATCTGTCTCTCTGGCAAGTGTTCTGGTTGTGTCTTTGACTGCTCAGTGGATGGATAGCACTGGAATCAAGTTTTTCTTAAGCTGGGCAGTGCAGATTAACACCTGACTTAAGAGACCTCTTCTACAAGGTCCCTTTGATACCAAAATCATTAAAATTAATGGGAAATGGGAGTGATAAGATCACTTGGGCTGTGGGCCCTGGAACTGAAGAGGTTGTTTCGTTAATGGTGGTGTTTGCTTCTAACACCTAAGGTGGCTCTAATTATTTACCTGCTGTTGGGTTCATGAGCTATTTATGTCACATACTGATGATCTCTTCTCCTCTTACCGAGAAAGAGCTAATCTGAATTACTGCAGTATTTTCCTAGGCATGAGTGCTCTACATCTCCTGAAACCATTGTTTTTTGCTGCACAGGGTTTGTGGGTTGAAACTTAGCTCCTCAGTTTGAGCAAAGCAGTTTCATTTCACCTTTTCAAACACAAATGTAAAGATTGCAGGGTGATAAACCGCCAGTGTTTCATTCTGTGGGATATTGGCACGCTGCCTTTCTGATCAAGATCAGGTTTCCCCTTTTACACTGAGACATGGAGGGCAGAATAAATCCTGAGACTAATTGACTTAGAAGCTTGAATGCAGCCAGTGCTCCACTTTGGTGTTTGCAGTAGATTTCACATGCTGCTGCTGCTACTTAATTAGCCATACCCTATCTTTTTGCAAACTTACTTAAAGGTTGGAGTTGTAGGATCAGACTTTTCAAATGGCTTAAGGTAGGTCTCCTGGTTCCTGCGTGGTGTTTAGAGAATGAGTACTGCAGGAACCTTGGAGGAGTTCTACCAGTCAGGTGCTAAAATGCTGCGGTGTGTTTGGCTTTGCCTGCACTGGTTTTGATGCTTAGCTCTGCTGGAGCTTACTTTTATGTGAGGAGAGTGAAGGGTTTGAGGAAGATTGGCAGAAAAGTCATGGGTGGAGATGAACTGAAGGGCCGTCTTATTTCAGAGAGGCACTGGGCCAGCTGAGTAGCCTGGCCTGCAGACCCAGGCCAAATAAATGCTCTCTCTGGCACATGCATAACAATGTCCAATCTGTTTCTGTTTCAGGGACAGGAACGCTAAAGATAGACTTTGTAGGGGAGCTGAATGATAAAATGAAAGGTTTTTACCGGAGTAAATATACCACCCCTACTGGAGACACACGCTATGCTGCTGTCACTCAGTTTGAGGTACGGGCTACGTTTTTGTTTTCAGGGAATGTCATTTTTATTATGGGGTTTGTTCTTAGAAGCAGCAAAGGCCTGATTTCCTAGCTTTAGCTCTACCCTCTGGGTAATCTTCAAAAATGCATGTTTTGCTTCTTGCTCTAAGTGTGGATGGGCAATGCTAAAAGTGTC
Organism: Penelope pileata; assembly: GCA_013396635.1. NCBI lineage: Eukaryota > Metazoa > Chordata > Aves > Galliformes > Cracidae > Penelope > Penelope pileata. The sequence continues at coordinate 69,753 of WBMW01003637.1, read as the reverse complement.
CCTTACGTTGTGTCAGTACCTTCTGGGGCTGGCAGATTCCCCAGCCAAGGATCACGCTGATGTGTGTGATGCGTGGTATATATAAAACAGATGCAACGTTGAGAAACATCTATTTATGTAGATGTGGTCAAACACATCTGTATGACTTGCCTTTGTGAAATGTATTAAGTTTTAAATAGAACGTTCTGCCTTTATCTCAGCGTCGTAATGACATCCCAAATGTGAGCCAGAAAATGGCTCAAGTGTTATGTAAGCCCTGGTCATAATGACAGAATTTTGTACCATCTTGTCATTTCATAGCTGTCTGCCTGGTTACAGAGAAGCACAGGGTGCTCCCCTAGTCCTAAAGGAACATTTCCTTTGGGTGCAGAGTAGTGCTAGGATATAAGGAGGTGATCTTTGTGTGCTGTCTGTGAATGCCTGGGTGCCCTCTCTGCTTTCACATGACTGAGCTTTGCTCCTGTCATGACTCTGCTAAATTTTGCTCAGACTGTAGAATTCCATCAGAACACAGAGTGCTTTTCAGCTGCATTAAAAAGAAAAAAAAAAAGAAAAAAGGGGGAAATAAGCTGTCCCAGTAGTAACAAAATGCTCTAATGCAGGGGTCAAGGGGATATCAGTGAGGAGCTACAGCAGTGAGTAGCCATCATTCATCCAACTTCTTGCCTGGCAGGCACACCAAATGTTTGTATGTTTATTGCAACAGTATCTGGTGATTTATTTGGTCCATGTTCTTATTTCCTCCAGGCTACTGATGCTCGCAGAGCATTCCCTTGCTGGGATGAGCCTGCTATTAAGGCAACATTTGATATCTCATTGGTGGTTCCTAAAGACAGAGTAGCTTTGTCGAATATGGTAAGTTCTTGATGCACAAGCAAACTGTCTTTTCAATAGAGCCATGATTAAGACAACTGACTGATTGAAAGATAAATATGTTTGGGAATTAGGAAGAGAGTCTGCCTTACTAGCTGTTACTAAGCAGCTCCAAATTGAGAGAGCTCTAAGGAGATGATATTGTTATTTCAGATGCTAGCACAAAACCTAAACAAACCTTACAAACCACAGTGGTATGCTTGTTTTTTTAACAAAAGTCTAGCATATGTCATGCCACGTGCTGCTTGATTAAGAGTGACTGGGGGGGGGGGAAGCCTTTTCATGTTTATATAGCTGCTATAACTTGAGATAAACAGGCATGTTCTCTGCCCTAGAGAATTTCTGAGCAGAACTAGGGTAAAATGTGCAAGTGAAAGTACTTCTGTCACAAATACGAGCGGGCGTTTTCAGGTTGCTCTTTTAAATATGGTACAAATATTTCTGGAAGGTGTTTCTGGAGAAGAGCAAGTGAGTTTCAAAGTAGGTTTTTGGAGTTTTTTTGATTCTAATAATGTTCACTTTCGTTGTTACCTGTAGTGGACCCTACATTGCTCACTGCCTTGCTCACTGACCACATGGTTACAGTTTCTGTTTCAGTATTTTAGTAAAAGCCTTGTTGGCAACTGAGTAATATCCTCTTTGGAGGACAGCAGCTGATAGTTAGCATGTTCAGCTGCCTTTCCAGTAATAGAAAATAAAGTGTATATTATAGAAGCACACTCACCTTTCCAGTAATGGAATTTAATGTGTGTTTGTATATATTATCAGAGCACATCTCCATATATGATGGTTTTTTTTAGCTAGGAGAGGAACTACACTGTAGTCTGTAGCTTAAAATCAGGGAACTTCTTTCATGTTCAACGTGTGGCTCCTGGTGATGCAACAGTCACTCCAACATCTTGCATAATGCAGTTTCACTTCCACGAAACTAACTGGTTCTGTTCCATGTTGAAGAATGTCATTGACAGGAAGCCCTACCCAGATGATGAAAACCTGGTGGAAGTGAAGTTTGCTCGCACCCCGATCATGTCGACGTATCTGGTGGCGTTTGTGGTGGGAGAGTACGACTTCGTGGAGACCAGGTCCCTAGATGGCGTCTTAGTGCGTGTTTACACTCCTGTTGGCAAAGCTGAACAAGGAAAGTTTGCATTAGAGGTAAATGTGCTCAGGGTGATTTTTGTCACTGCTCTAACGAGCTCTGACGAGCTGGGCGTGCCTCTCCTCTGGTCACATAAATCTGCACAGAGCTGGGAGGGTGTTCTTTGCTTTAATAGCTTGGACAGACCAGGCTTGATGTTAAAGAAAAATTTCACTTGTGGACAAACTCATGTCTATAGGACAAGAACACACGTTTGCCTTGTGTTGTTTTGATTTAATGATGTGGAGTTTGATTTGAAGATGCTGAGTAGTGCTGACGGGAAGGGAGAAAAAGGGGGTGGGCATCTTCCAAACCATTGTGCTCTGGAAGCTGGGGATGAGGCTTCTGGAGGAAAGCTGGTGTATGCTGCTTGCTTAGGCTAACCTCAGCCCTAGGGAAATTGTCAGTGTTACCAGTTGTCCCAAGTGAACATAACACTTACCACGTTTCTCCTCTTTTCTCTTCCAGGTTGCTGCTAAAACTCTGCCTTTTTATAAGGACTACTTCAATGTTCCTTACCCTCTTCCTAAAATTGATCTCATAGCTATTGCAGATTTTGCTGCTGGTAAAGTAACTCACTTTATTGATGCACTGTATTTTATTTGAATTATAAACATTTAGGAAGAGGTGTGTATCAATATCAATAAACCTTTGTATTTATTTTATAAAGGTGCCATGGAGAACTGGGGCCTTGTTACTTATAGGTATGCTGTTAAAATACTGTCTTTCCCCTCCTTTGTTCACTAATTCTTAGAAGTAATTGGATTAGTTTTAGGGAGCTGGTATCATCCCAAATAAGTACCTTCAGCTCTTACTTCAGTTTGGGTAATTTTGACTTCTGCAGCAGCGTGCACTGTTACACAAGCCTTAGGAAGGCAAGAATGAGCTCTGTAACTACTGTCCAAGGGTGTGAGGATTTTTAACTGTCTGGCAGCACTGCTTGTTCTACAAGAGAACTTTCTTGGCTCCTTTTTTCCCCATAAAAGTTACGCACTCACTGACACAGCTGGAAGGGTTTCTTATTTTCTGTTGTAGGCAAGTTGGTAGATTTAGCAACCACATAATAATGTAAATCAAAAATGCTAACTTGCCTTCCTTTTCAGTTTTTTTTTTTTATGTTCATCTGATCAAGCTTTTATACCTGTGCTTGATGCTTTGTGCTCACTGTTAGACCGATTTTCCTTCATTTTGTACAACATTGGACTTGTAAGCTTTGGACTTAAATCCTGAAATCATTTGAATTTCTTCTGCTAAACTTTTAAATGGGCTCCAATTTCCATTGCAATTCTTTTTTTTTTTTTAAGGCCAAGGTTTAAAATCTACTTCTGTACTTCCTGCAATTTTGATGGATTTTACTTCCTGCGGAAAAAAACTACTTGGATGAGCAGAATTTTTTTTGAAGCCTTTCTTAATTTTGCTGTCACATTTTTTTTTTTTCCCCTCTTATGCTTAATTTGGCACGCTTGCTTTCTCCCTTTGGGGACAGAAGGTTGGCACACCCTGCAGGCCCCAGCAGTGCTTTGAGGTGCACGTTTTGTCCCCGTTGAGCCACAGCAGTCTGAGGTCCTTTCTGAGCACCCCACCCACCGCGTCCTCGTCGCGATGGGGTGTTGCAGAGGAAGGTTGTGTGCCTGACCTGGGAGCACTGGCGTGCATGGAGGATCTGTGCACCTAGAGTGTGTGTAACACAGCTGGTTGGGCTCTGGGGAGAGCTGGAATCCCTTTGGGGGATGAGGGAGGCAGAGAAGATTGGCTGTGCATACATCATGCAGTGCAAAGGGAGTTACAGTTAAGGTGAGATTTGCCATGTCCCCCCCCACTCCCTCCTAGTTTATGTAGGTGAGCTGTTTTATAAATAAAGGATAAACTTTCATGTTCCTGCTTGGATTATTGCACTTGTCTTCTTGCATGCCATGAGGAACTATTGCTCCAAAGCATTCCAGTAACTGTGGAACTTACCAGAATCATGTCTAAACTGAAATAGCTTTTTTTTTTTTTTTTTT
>WBMW01003637.1:55262-65734 GCA_013396635.1 Penelope pileata | reverse complement strand
CTTTTTTTTTTTTTTTTTTTTGTTTTGTTCCCTTTTTAGCTTTTTTGGTTAATTTAACCTTTTTTTGGTTTTTTTTTTTTTTTTTTTTTTTTTTTTCCCTAGGCTTGTTCCACTCTGTTCAGTTCTCTTTCTCTTTTAAATACAGGGAGACTGCATTGCTCATTGACCCCAAAAATTCCTGTTCTTCATCTCGCCAGTGGGTTGCTCTGGTTGTAGGACACGAACTTGCTCATCAGTGGTTTGGAAACCTTGTGACCATGGTATCTAACAGTTACAAATTCTTCTAGTTTCCTCTGACATGTGCTTCATATCATGTGTTGTTTAAAGTGTCCCATCATAACAGGCATGCTGTCTTTAAAATTAAGAAAAAAAAAAAGTAGTGCTGCATTTTCACTCTCTTCTTTACTAGTGTGGTCTTCAAAAGTATTTCTAGATCTTTTCTAAGACAGAGGGTGCTGGTTGCTCCTCTTGGGCTGCTGGCTTCTTTATAGGGAGGAATTTGTGCTCACAGGTGTTACCTGTTTCTCTGATTTGTGCTGAGCTCAGCCACTAACAGCTTATCTTTGCTGCAAACCTCTTGTTGGTTAAGTGAAGCTCTGGGAATTTAGACTCCACCATCTCATTTTCCAGGAATGGTGGACCCATCTCTGGCTGAATGAAGGATTTGCCTCCTGGATCGAGTACCTGTGTGTAGATCACTGTTTCCCAGAGTATGATATCTGGACTCAGTTTGTTTCTGCTGATTACACACGAGCTCAAGAGCTCGATGCCTTAGACAACAGTCATCCCATTGAAGTAAGTTTTGTCTTTGCTGCTGGCTCTCTCCCTTTTTTCTCATCAGCTGAATGTGAGCTAATTGTTCCCTATTAAGAGAACTGTGCAGTCATTCATAATGCAAATGAAAATCTAAAATTGCTTTTACACTTTGGATTTTCCTTTATTACGTGTGCACTTTCTTCGGTGAGAAAACTCCTTAAGCAATAAAACAAATGAAATCAAACTCTTGTGGCAATTAAAAGTGTTCTCACTGTTAATTATCCTCTTTACCACAGGTTAGTGTTGGCCATCCATCCGAAGTAGATGAAATATTCGATGCTATTTCTTACAGCAAGGGAGCATCTGTAATCCGAATGCTGCATGACTACATCGGTGATGAGGTACAAAATGTGGTGGTAAAAGCTAACTGGAGGTTTTCAAATCTTTTTACAGTAAAAAAAGCCTTTCTGATTTTTTTTTTTTTAATTTTTTATTTTGAAGACTATTCTGTGTGATTTTTGGGTTGTATTTGAACTTATAGGAGAAATAAGGTAGCGGGGAAAATACAGAAATAATTTTATTTCAAAACTGAAATCTGGCTTAAAGAAAAAAACGAAAACATTAAGTTATTTTTTCTAGTAGCATAGTTTAGGAGGCAGTTATAGGTGTACATACTGATCCTAGGATTCCTTGGTTGATTCTTGAATATAAATCAGTGTGGAGGGAGGACAGAGGGAATCTCCACTGTGGTGCTATTACATATTGAATTGTGTGTTCCCAGGATTTCCGGAAAGGAATGAATTTATATTTAACAAAGTTCCTGCAGAAGAATGCAGCTACAGGTAACTAATGATTGTTACACAGTTAAAGAAACTGATTTATGGAGACACAATGTTTGGTGCTAGTTGGATGGACTCTCACACAGCTGGTTTTGCAGCTGAGATAACTGAAATGCAGGAAATAATTGGCTTGTTTCCAGTTCTATGCAATGTGTCCCCTGCACTGTCAGAATTAAGCATCCTCTGGGGGTTCTGCATCTCAGGAGAATGTGGATGAGGTAATCTGAAGGACCTGCATTTACATCTGTGTAATAACCTGATCTAGAAATGGAGCATATGTTGGTTGCCTTTGGCAAACTACGTTTTGCAGTATTGATTGCATGTGTGAGTACACAGTTCAAAGTCTGGTCTAACATCTCCCAGTGCTTTCTTTTCTTAGACCTTTTTTTGTGTGTCAGTCATAAATGTGGAAGTGGAACGTCGTGCTGTATCAGCCTTACGCAGTCTGCATTGTTCAGTTGGCTCTTTGGTGTAACATATGAAAAACTTAAGGAAAAATGCTTACCATTTTGGATATACAATATGGATCAATTACATTCTTTAGTTGCAATGAAGTTTTCTTCCCCCTCTCCTCACCTATGAATGGTTTAAACTGTTTCCTTTCTCTTGCCTGTTGTGTTACAACTTGGCAAAAGGCAGCCAAAATCACCCAGGGCAAAGTGGAGTGGTACCACAGCCTCCCACCCCCCAGTGCCCTGTAGTGTAGCAATGTCTGATGTGGCAAAGCTCTGGGAGTCCTTACTCAGACTTTTTTTCTACAGAGGACCTCTGGGAAAGCCTGGAAAAAGCTAGTGGTAAACCTATTGCTGCTGTGATGAATACATGGACCAAACAAATGGGATTTCCACTCATTTATGTGGAAGCTGAACAGGTAAATTGTACAGTAATTCCCCTTATAATCACTATTCTGTTTTTTTTCAGCATTTCAGATCAAATATTCTGCCTTTAACTACATCTAAAATTAAATTTTGTGGTTTCCTATCACTTAAATTCTCTTTGGCCAGGATGCAGTACAGTAAAAGGCTTTGTTTTCGTGGCAAGTCTGTTTCTGCAGGGAGTGGAAGAGCGCTTCACTTGAGGAACCCAGGGGAGGGCAATAGGGAGTTTGTCCACAGGCACTGTGGGTCATGTGCCTGGAGTTTGCTGACATGGCCCATTTGCTCTTTGTGTGTGAAGAGTTGGGAGGGGGGTGGACTGTCTGCCTTAGGTCCCCTCGCTGCACACTTTGCTTCTCCCTCCAGTTTCATTATGCTTACTCTACAAGATTACAGGCAGAGTGAGGATTAGTGGCTGGAAACTGAAATCAGACAAAAAAAAAATCAATTGATAATTAGGGCAGGTGTGTTTTAACAATAGCATTGATTAATAAACTGGAATGAATTCTTGAGGAAACTTCTATTTCTGGAGGAGAATGGAAGTTACTCGAAGCTTAAAAGAGTGCACAGAGATAAATTGCGATGTACAGAGGCTGAGACTGGATGTTCTGGCAATTCTCCTTTAATTGCATGAATATTGAAGTTGCAACTCTTTAGAAATCTGAATCTTTTTTTTTGTTTGCTTTTTTGTTTAGCAAGATGACGACAAAGTGTTGAAGTTGGTCCAGAAGAAATTCTGTGCCAGTGGACCATATGCTGGTAAGATGAGTGCTAGGAGTGCAGTGTTCATTCCTTTCCATGGAGTGGCAGCAATTCTGAGCAATCCAACAGCTGCACTGCTTGGATTTGGATGTTTAAGTATTTTTAAAACTTCAGAATTAATAGAAAGTGGAGTGCTCTAACACCTGTGATTTCCATGTGCTCACGTGGAGAATGGCATTCATCCCCAATTTTCATTCTGAAGTTCTTCTCTGCCCCTTTCCTTCAGATTTTTGTCAATTTACATGTATACAGACTTAGTGAAACTGCTGCTGAAGCTTTAACATCACAGTTTTTCAATGTTTGCACACCTTTTTTCCTTAGGCATTCCTTTTTTTGGTTTTCTCTTCCAGGGGAGGATTTCCCTATGTGGATGGTCCCCATAAGTATTTGTACAAGTGATGACCCCACCAGTGCCAAAATGCAAATACTGATGGACAAACCAGAGCTGACCTTGGTTTTGAAAGATGTTAAACCAGACCAGTGGGTGAAGGTGAGTTGTCACAAAGGAGAACATATCACCAGCAATAAATTTGATGGTCACTGTGATGTTCTCCTGCATTTCAGTTTCCTGTTCTCTTTTTTTCCTTGCAATTTTGTGTTGCTTGTGGAGGGGCCTCTCTGTGCTGCAGTGGGATGTTGTCTCTCTGTAATCCTTGCTTCATGTGGTCCTTTCCCTTCAGAGCTGTTTCCAAGAGTAATCTAGACAATGTAAACTGGAACCTTCTAGGAGCACAAGCCCAGAAAAAGAGAGTACCATTAAGCAGAGGCAGCTTTTGGTTTGAAATATGGTGGCTTTTTCAGTATCTCACAGCAACTGCAGTTTGGTTCAAGTCCATTCTGAGCAAAAATAGTTCTGTTTATCTCATTAGAGTGAAGGTTTTCGACGGGCTATTACCAGGCAAGTAGAAATAAAACACTGTTGAGATCAATTGCAGCCACCAGTCAGATGCAGATCCTGAAAGGCACCAATGGACTGGGAGCATTGTGAGCTCTGTGAACTAGGGAGGCTGAAGAACAATTGTTTCTAACCTGGAGCTGTACCCTGAGAGGTGACTCCATGAAACAACAGTGAGAGTTGGTGTATTTCTCATTCTAAATCAGATCTTCCTGCTTAACAGGAGTGTTTCAGCTGCCAGGCCTGTGTGTTCCCTGGCATCACCATATCTGTCTGTTTCACCCTGGTGATAGAGGGACATGTAATGAACAACCCTGAGACCCCCTCTGGTCCAAACAGGAGTGAGGATGCTGACCATGTTTGAGTGCCTACACTGAAATACTTGCAGGCAGTAGCATGTAGCTCATCCAGCTTACTGACCATGACCTGCTTTTATGCAGGGCAGAGGCACTTGTTCTGCTTTCTTAAGAAAATGGTTCTGTATCAGAGGAGTGTTGAGCAAGCTGAGAGTGAAGATACAAAAGTTAAGTTTCTAGCACCAGCAGTCTCCTGCATTTTATCTTCTCAGTGCATGACTGTCCTTATTCAGTTAGGAGTTACCCACAGAAGAGAAGTTTCTCTCTTCTCCTCCCCTCTTTCCTCGTGCTTCTCTCTCATCTTCTGTACCTCCTAGTGCTCCTTCTTTAAACTTTTCAGTCTTCCTCCTTTATTTTTTTTAATTGGATTCAAACAACAGCAATTGACTTCTCCGAACCTCAGTGCTTTGAGATATTTCTAACGGTCCAAAAATGAAAAGAAATAAAAAATCCCTTATTTGTTCCTCACTTCTAATTTCTTGCTCTTTGGTACGTTGCAGTTAAACCTCGGAACGGTAGGGTTTTACCGCACGCAGTACAGCCCTGACATGCTGGAGAGTTTAATACCAGCCATCAAAGACCTCTCCCTACCCCCTGTGGACAGGCTGGGCCTGCAGAACGATCTTTTCTCTCTGGTAAGCAACCTTTGCTACTCTGTCTAATCATGAGAGCTATGGTAGCTTCAGAAATCGGTGTTTGAGGAGTCGGTCCCCATTTCTGAAGGCAAAGCACCTTTGGGATTAATGCATGCATTTAACTATTAATTAGCTCCACAAGCTCAAACTTGTATTCTAAGGCTTAAACCCCATGGAAGCAATCCATTTATAACTCCCATTTTGCTTTTATCTGTAGGGATGTATTGTCTTGTAGTCGTATAAAATTAAGTGTTTTGAGAATTTGCTTTCTTTCAGTTCATAAAAATATTTTAATTATCCCCTCAAAGACCTTATCAGCACCACATGCTTTGCCCAGTAGGGCTTGTTAAAGTTGTCCTCCACTGGAGGAGGTGGCTGGTGGGGATTCCTACTGTTTAAAAGCAAGGGATTACCCCCAAAGCAGATGAACAAAAGCTCTGAGCAATGAGTTACTGTGTGTTTCAGACTGCACTTCCATACTCTTTTTGGCTAGCAAAAATATGGAAGGTTTGAAAAATGTGGGTTTGATACCTTGTCTCTCCAGCTTCAAAGCTTGTAACTTGTGGCTTAGTTGAGAGGGTTTGAAACTGGGCCCCATCCCAAATTTTGCAGGACCAATGACACAGAAAAATAAGTATATAAATAAATAATACACACAGGGACATTATGTTAAGACTCCTATTTGGTGCATTTTTTTTTGTTAAAACGTTTTAATCATGTTTTATCATAGGTGCCTACATAGGGGGGAAAAAAACAAACACGGAGGGCTATTAAACATCTTAATTCTGCTTGGAAGTAAAACTAATCTGTCTCTTTTCCTCTCCCAGGCCCGAGCTGGAATCATTAGCACTGTAGAGGTTCTAAAAGTCATGGAAGCTTTTGTGAATGAGCCCAATTACACTGTGTGGAGCGATCTCAGCTGTAACCTGGAGATTCTCTCGACTCTCTTGTCCCACACAGACTTCTATGAGGAAATCCAGGTGTTCGTGAAAGATGTCTTTTCACCAATAGGGGAGAGACTGGGATGGGACCCCAAACCTGGAGAGGGTAGGAAAACTTACACTGTCTTATCCAGTAGTGGTCTTGAAGTAGTCCTGTCCATCAAAATTTGGGAAGGGAAGAGAAGAGAGGAAGGTCTGAAGTAGGCATTTGAGGGTATTCTTATACTTAAACAGCCAAACACAAAACCCCAACACAACCCTCTTTTCTCAGATGCCAGTTAAAATGGTAAAACTTTTCCCTGCCCAGTCAATGGTTGATTAAAAAACTCTCTGCTCTAGCTTTGCATCTATTAGAGTGCATGAAGCTAATTCAATTATAGGGATGTACATCCATGTGCATTCATGTTTACTTGTCCTAGTTAGTCCCGTTGTAGATTCAATGGGTTGGCTGTTATTACAAGTAGATTGCAGGCATAGCCTGTTGTGTTTGGTCCAGAATTTTCTTTTCCTAACTCTCTTGCCATAAAACAGAGAAAAACTTCTTCCAATGGCACCAAGAAGAGTGAGAGAAGTCCTAGTTCCTTTAGATAGCCTCAGATGTGTGGAAGGATTATTTTACAGCTCTGCCCTCATCAGTCTAGATGGAAAGATTAAAAAATTGCATTTGTTATTTTAGTTGCTGAATTATCTCCAAATAATTATCTCCTTCTCCTCATCAGGTCACCTAGATGCCCTTCTGAGAGGTCTGGTGTTGGGCAAACTAGGAAAAGCTGGGCACAAGGCAACGTTAGAAGAAGCCCGACGCCGATTTAAGGACCATGTGGAAGGAAAACACATCCTCTCAGCTGACCTGAGGAGTCCTGTAGGTTATCAGAGGTCTTGGTTCCACATACACTGGCACAGAGCAGCTCTGGTGGTGTTAGTTTTGGAGACCGTGGGCATGGACTGAGTGTATATGAAGTGCTTGCTAGCTAGCTATTGCATGGTACAGAGATTTCCTGTTCTCTTGTTTTGCTGTAGTTGAAATTACCAAAATTATGCTGAAATTAAGGAAGAGGTCGAGGAGTTGACGGAGTCTTTAAAACTCAATGTTAAAACAAAAGGGATCAGCGCAGATAACTTCCAGATCTGTTTACCAGTCTGAAATCTAGCCCAAAGATGTGGAGATGGATTGTTGTAGAGCCCTTTCATCCACACTTCAGCTTTGCTTCACATGTCTAGAATTGTGATTTGTGAAGGACCTTCCTTGCTTATGCTCTCTCCTAGGTATATGTAACTATTTTGAAGCACGGAGATAGTACAACTTTAGACACTATGCTAAAGGTGAGTGCACACTCCTTCGTTAACACAGCCTGCTTATGCAATGAAAAGCTAAATATTCCACCCTGCAGCTTTGTCTCAGAGGTGGTTTATCTGCAAACAGGCCCAGCTGGATGTTTTACAGATGATGTGAGCACGAGGACTTAATTGTGGTGTTCCTTGTCCTTGTGCAGTGTGCAATTGCCACCTAGCGGATCGTTGCATCTCTCATTTTAGGATTATTTTTCATTGCTCAGAGGCACGGTTTGATTTGACCTTATATAAACAGCGGTGAGGATCAGTTTGTTGCTAATGGCACTTTCTGCTGATGCGTGTGTAATGAGATCCATAATGTAGATAACTGCAGTGTTATTCATGAACATGTTCAGTTTGTCATGTATTATGCTTGGAGACAAATCTAGCAGCTGCAGTGTGTACAGCAACTTCAGTAGTGCTTGGTAGGAGGAAGTCATTTCATACCCTGTGCTAATATAATTTGCTCTGGCTTTGAAGCTTCACAAGCAAGCAGACATGCAGGAGGAGAAGAACCGAATTGAACGAGTTCTTGGAGCCATCTCCCAGCCAGAACTGATTCAGAAAGTTCTCACCTTTGCACTTTCAGTAAGTTATTGGGAAAGCTGTTGTTTCGTTACTTGTGAGAATAGGTGCACTCACTTTGTGATACACACATACAGTGTGATAGAAAGGAGGAATAGTTTCAGCAATTAAATCTGATTTGTATCTGTGTGCAAAAAAAAAAAAGCTGTCTTTGATATTCAGTGTAGAAATACATAAAACCAACCCGCTGTATTTGTTGAAACAGTTTTGAATATTTGTCCACATTTTCACCTTCAGGAAGAGGTACGTCCCCAGGACACAGTATCTGTTATTGGTGGAGTAGCTGGAGGCAGCAAGCAGGGGAGAAAAGCTGCTTGGAAATTCGTACGGGACAACTGGGAGGAACTTTATAATCGATACCAGGGTGGATTCTTGATATCCAGGCTAATAAAGGTATGAGTGGCTGTGAGAACAGCCCTGCTCACACAGATGACCAAAACAAAGTTGTTATGTTTGAAATGCTAACTGTTTTTTTTTTCCCTTCAGCTAACGGTGGATGGGTTTGCAAATGATAAAATGGCTGCAGAAGTGAAGGTAAGAAATTTTATTTAAGGAAGTAATTGGGTACATCTATGGCAGACATGGCTCCCTCTGAACTGTAAGCACCTAATGGAAGAACCAGGAGTTTCTGTGCAGTTTTTGGTTTTCTGCTGTGGCTCTTCCTCTGACTTGACTGTTGTGTAGTCCCTGAATGGTGCTGCTTTAAATTGAGTTATTTTAGTGAAATGCTGTCAGCATTTCCTCAAATTATCATGCAACTACTAATGATTTCTATTTCATTAGTCTTCTTACTACTTACATGGTAGAAATTAGCTGAATTCCATGCTGTAGGTCCAAGTTTTGTGTTGTCATTTGTGCTGTTTCTTAAGAGCCAGGCTTCAACATAGCACAGATGAATGTGTCTGCAGAGTCTGTCGTGAAGCTGGTGGTGTGTGTGATCTCATTGCTGAACCCAAACATTTTGGGAGTGTAAGCCCTGGTCTTGGCAGCATTTTGAGAATGTGTGCAGGTTTTATTTGCTCCTTGCCTGCAGTTTTACAGGGGCTCCTTCTTGGAGGAAGAAACTTAAAAATGTGGCCCTCGATGATCACTTTCCCATTAAGAAAACGCTAAGGAGGAGTTCTTATTTTGAGGACATGCTGAGTCACGAACTTTATCTGTCCTTTTGTCATCTAGTGATCTCTTCCCCTTAGGACAGATTTAGTAGCATAAAATGATTTTACAGAGATCTTGCACTCTACTTCAGTTTTTTTCTTAAATACACCTTGCACAACCAGAACAATCTTCCATAACAAAACCACAACTGGTTTCCAGGGTGACCTCCTCAGATGGTATTCCTGGTTTTATACTGGTTTTATACTTGGTGTGCCTGAGCCCCCATGTCACCCTGTTGCACCCATCAGCATAAGGTGATCTGCCAAATGCTGGCAAAGTGTGTGACCGTGAGGGGGGCTCCCTGCTATGCCAGCTCCTTCTGCACTCCAGCCAACTGCACTGTGCAGTCCCAGCAGCCTCTGGTGCAGCTTCTTCAGCTCGAGCTCTTTGCAGGTGATTGATTCTGAAGGAAGAAACATGAGAAGACGCAGGGAACCTCCGGGAGCTGCTGCTGCCTGGAGGTCATTGTGCAGTTTGGACAGAGGCCTACGCAGGGTCCTAAGAAATCTGATATCTAGACAAATGCTTTTGCAAAATGGCCTTAGGCTTCAGTCAGTGCCTTCTTCCAAGCATCCAGAAACACACACTTGATTTGCTGCTCGTTTGTTGCTCAGTCCCAATGAGGGACTGAATTCATCTCTTGAAGTGCCGCGCGCTGTCCCTGGCAGCGAGGACAGGACAGAGCAGGAGGCAGCGCTAGGGATGCTGCTATGCCTTTCCTTCAGCAGCTTTTTTTTTTTCCCTTTACCACTTTGCTTGGGATCACACATCTTACAGACTCTGCAAGCGCTCCGCAGATATTTCAGTGTGCGAAGCTGGTGGGAGCAGATAGCCAAAACTGCAGCCAGAAGAGAAGCCTCATTTATTTCTTTCTAAACCAGGGAACTTGAGGGCTTGAAAACCTAACCTCACCTCTGGCTGTCACAGCCCGATGACGGACGGTTGTGTGCTTTTTGCAACAGGCTTTCTTCGAGAGCCACCCGGCTCCGTCGGCGGAGCGCACGGTGCAGCAGTGCTGCGAGAACATTCTGCTGAACGCAGCCTGGCTGAAGCGGGACGCCGAGAACATCCACCAGTTCTTCCTGCAGCGCAGGGCCCCCCCGGCCACGGTGTGAAGCTCTGTGCATGCCACTGCTGCAGTCCTGCTGCCTCATCACGGGAGAGGGAGGAGCTACCCAACAGCTGATTCATACGCCAAGAATTTGGAGTCTTTTATCTCAAGCGGATGGGGATTGGACAATGAATGTAGTTAACTGGTTCCTGCTCACACTCCAGAATTAAATTCTATTAAAATTTATCAGCAATTCAGCAAAAAGGAGAGAGAGAGAGAGAGAGAGAAAA
>WBMW01003637.1:27174-49785 GCA_013396635.1 Penelope pileata | reverse complement strand
GGGTGGGTCGGTGTGGGGAAGAGGGGTTCGGGGGTGTCCAGTCGCTCTCTGCAACCCCTGAGAGGAGCTGGGGGGGTGGGGTCGGCCTCTGCTCCTGGGGAACAGCAGTAGGAGAGAGGGGATGGCCTCATGGGGGGTCAGGGTGGGTGTGAGGAGAAATCTCTCTTCCAGGAGAGCATTCAGCACTGGTAGAGCTGCGCAGGGAGCCGTGGGGTCACCGTCCCTGGAGGTGTTGGGGAGCCATGGAGATGTGGCACTGAGGGTCATGGGGCAGCAGCTGGGTGGTCTCAGAGGGGTTTTGCAGCCTTCAGGGTTCTGTGATCCCAAACATGGGCACAGGGATGGCACAGCCCCCTCCTCAGTGCCAGGAGGGCGTAAGTTGGGTCCCCCATGTGAAATGTCCATTTTTTTTTTTTTAGCAGGAATTGTCCCTAAAGCTCCATAAAAACAATCAGAGAGGGAAATACAGAGGTGTTTCTTCCATTCTGGGATTTTTAGGATGGTTTTCTTAAAGGCAGCAGCAACGCTTTCGTTTCATTTTGTGAACTTTTGGACAGTCCCTCACTTTTAATCTGCTCTCATCAGATCAAAATTGGGAGCATCCCTGTGGGTGGAGGTGTTGCAGGGCAGAGCTTTGCAGGGGCTTTGCCAATCCTGAGCATTCCCCCTGCCTTTCCTTCACCATCTCAAGTTGCCCCATGCTTTTTTCTCCCCAAATTTTGCTTTCTGAGCGTTCTGCACAGCCCAGCAAAAACCATGGGAAGAGGCCCATTGTGTCACTGACGGATGTCCAACGCACCGTGCTCATTCTCTGCATTTCCATAGAACTTTTGGAAGTTAAACTGATTTTTAAAATTAGCTCTTTTTGGTGCCCTGAGGTCTGTGTGTATCTGTACATCCTGCTACAGGGGTGTGGGGAGGGGGCAACGTGTCGGGGGATGCTGCAGCTTTGGGCATTGTGCAGCTGCACTTCCCAGGCACGCGGTGTAAAGCCACCGTGTGCCATGGGGGTGGTGGTGTCCCCTGGCACAGGTCGTGCTGCTGCCCACCACCTTGGGTACCCCCCCAGGAGGTGATTCTCCAAGTGTAGGACCCAAGTTGGTGATTTAAAGGAATGCTTACAGCAGGCAGGAGCGCAGGAGGTGACGGTCCCTTGAGCAAACTGAGAAAACCAAACCAAAGTGATGCCTCTTTGCAGAGGTTCCAGTTGGTGGGGGTGGGTGAGGCCGGGCTGGGGTCCCAACGTCTTCCTCTTCCTCCTCTCCTGCAGCCAACCTTCCTGGTGGAACTGTCCAGAGTGCTGGCCAACCCCGGCAACAGCCAGGTGGCGCGGGTGGCGGCCGGGCTGCAGATCAAGAACTCGCTCACCTCCAAGGACCCCGACATCAAGGCGCAGTACCAGCAGCGATGGCTCGCCATCGACGCCAACGCCCGCAGGGAGGTCAAGAACTACGTGAGTCCCCCTTTTTCCCTTCTCTTCTGGGTTTGAGCCCGTTGGTTTCTCTTGGGGTGATGAGCAGTGAATGTCTCCTCCACCCTTTCCGCCCCCTGGTTGCTCCTTTTCGTGGTGCTCGCTGCGCTTTGGTGCACGTGTAACCCATAGAAGCATCGGGGTGAGAAGCAACCAGCTGTGAGCGTGCTGCTTTTCAATTTGTCCTGTGTAAATGCTGCTACGAAGCAGCCTCTGAGCAGCTTGGTTTGCTGCTGGAGCCGTGGGCACGGCTTCCTCGCTCTGTGATTTCACCTGGGCTGCTGTTTGCTTTCCCTTACGCTGGAGCAGCTTCCTCAGCTGCTTCCCAGCCTCTCCTAAATGCGTTTGAGCTGTGCTCTGTGTGAACACGCACGTCTGCACGGGGGCCCAGCAGAATAAGTCGGTAGAACGCAGTCATAAATAGGCAAATCCCAAACAGGGAACTCTGAAGTCTCTGCACAGGTGGGGAAGCTGCCTGAGGACCCCTGTGCTCGTTATAATTAAGCCCCAGGGCTCGAAATGACACGAGTGGGGCCTGAGCTCTTCCTGCTCACGGGAGCAGAGGTGTGCTTGGATGCAGCACTGCATGGGATTGCTGCAAGTTTTGTGCTTCGTATTTTTGTCTCAGTAGAGGTCTTTGTGCCTGTGTCTGGCAGAGCAACGTTGGGTCACTGATGGCAGAGAAAGGGGACCACCACTTACCCTGCCAGCAGGAGCTGTCACGTCGCTGTACATTAAAGCTAACAGCCAGCTGATGGCTGCTATGTCAGCCTAAAGCAAGGCCCTTTGTGTCTTACCAAGCTAGGAGCTTCCCCTTGACAATTCCCCATGATTTTCTTCCATTGTGGGCCTTGCTGTTATTTCCATCGCTGTGTTGAGAAGCTGAGTGACCAATTAATGCACGTTGATTAGAGGGGGTTGGTGGGGTCCCAGTGAGGCTCTGTGGGTGCCCCTTGCTCCTGCCAGCCCCGGACCTTCCTCATCCAGGAGGAGTGGGAGGGAGAGGGATTGTAGCCAGTCTGGGAGAAACTAAGTAACAGCAGGAATACAGTGTTCCTTGGTGGGTTTGTGGGAAATGGAGGGGTGTGCCTCCAAATTCTGCAACAAGTAGTGCTGCTCCCTTTTCTTGTTAGAGACAGTTACTGTAGTATGGAAAAATCATTCTTCAGATGGTTGACAAATAATAGGACTAAGTTTTTTACCTTTGCATGAACAGCTCAGTGCTTTGGGAAGACTGGAAGCACAGTTGTCAGGGGTTTGTGGAGTTGCTCTCTAGCCCAGACAGGGAGGAGCTGTGGGGTGAGCTGCTGCCGTGCAGCGCTGTGCATGGGATGGAAGGATGTGGCAGCAGCGTGTGCAATCCCACAGCTGTAGCACACTTCCTGGAGGGGTAACCATGGCCAGGCTCGCCTCAGACATCAACGAGGGAGAAATGAGAAAAGCAAGCAGATTGTTCATGATGGTGGGAGCCCATTGTCCTGCTGATGGAACCCCGTGCTGCTCCCTCCCCAGGTTCTGCAGACGCTGGGCACGGAGACGTACCGGCCCAGCTCCGCCTCGCAGTGCGTGGCCGGCATCGCCTGCGCCGAGATCCCCATGAACCAATGGCCTGAGCTCATCCCCCAGCTGGTGGCCAACGTCACGAACCAGCACAGCACCGAGCACATGAAGGAGTCCACGCTGGAGGCCATCGGCTACATCTGCCAGGATATTGTGAGTATGCCTGAAGTGTCCTGACCTCTCCCCAGCACGTTTTGCCTTTATTGCACCTCTCTCTAGGAAGCTCTGCTGCTTCCTGTCTTTTCCTGCTTGTCCTAAGGATCTCTCTGCTAGCAGAGTGACAAGCAGCAAACACACCAACGGTGTCTGAAGGAGCTGACCTGCTTTCCCAGCACAAATCCAGGTCACCTTTCAAAGTCTGTGTGGCTGTGGGGTGGGAGGGTGCTGAGGGGAAACTGCAGCCCAGGGTTCAATTCATAAAACATCACAGGTGAGTGATGAGCACTTGGTTCCTTCACATGGTGGGGGAACTTGCTGATTGCCTCCTTGTAGCATGAGTGCTCTCTTCTTCCCTAATGAAGGCAAGAATATCTTGTTCTCCAGGGCACCATCTACAAAAGGCCTTGTGGTTTTACTAGCATCGTTTGCAGTATCACTGAGGGTCTAACCTGGGCTGCTTGCAAAATCCCCACGTGCTGTCAGACCTGCTGCTGGAAAGCAGAATTGGCTGCTGCGTTTTTGGTGCCACTGAATGCCTCAGAGAGTGCAGATACAGCATATTGCTTGTTGAGCTTCAGTGTGGGGAGGCAGAAAGAGAAATCTTCTGTTTGGTGTTCTCGTCAGGCTGCAGGGGATGGGTGCATTCCAGTGTGTTTCGCTGTAGCCAGATCCCCATCCCCTTCCTGCCCCAGGAGTGGCTGTCCCTGCTGCAGGAGGGATGGAGCCAGCAGGGAGCTCTGAGGTGTGGGAAGAACCCTTCTGGGGTGGGAAACAACCTCTGGTGAAGTGAGGAGCAGCAGGAGGTGATGGAGGGCAGGTAGGGGGAGAAATGGGCAGAGCAAGATGTGAGAAAGAACTGGTCCAAGTCAGGATTTGAAGCCACCCAAAAAGGTGTCAGTAGGCTGCCTGAGCAGCGTGTGGCACTGGCCAATGCCAGGTGAGACGTGAAAACCCAGCAAAAATGCTCAAGAGATGGGCTCAGGTGGAGGTCAGCAGCTGCTTGGAGGCTGAATGAAATAAACCAGGAAAGGGAGCTCTGCAGGTCCAGCACAGTTTGTTAGGAGTTCCTGCTAGGCTCGAGTGCAGCTCAGCTCTGTGTTTGGGTGGTGCTTTGGGATTTTGGGGTGTGCTGGCTTGCTGATGGTGTGCTTTGTAACCAAGATCTCCCTGTGTCTGTAGTTATCAGTCATGCTGTACGTGCCCCTAGTTTGGGAGCCTGTGTTCACAACTTGAATGTTGAAGCTGTGGATGTTTTAACAGTTAGCACTGCCTGTGACTGGTCCATGTTTTTGCCCTTTGTCCAAAGAAGAGTGGCAGCTCTACCAACAGTAGCATCAAATAGAGCTCTGCCCAGAATATAATGGAACTGGAGAAAAGTCAGCATCTTTAACATGAAGTAGTCTGGAGCTTGTTGACCTCTTATTTGGAACAGCAAAGTTTATTTGGCATTTGTGACGAATAGCTGGAATGCACTTACTGGGTTCAGTCTTCTCCTTTCTGTACCAGGAGCTGTAAAGATGCATGGTGCATGAATTTCCCTTGTTTGTGTTCTGGTGCTCCCAGTGAGCAAAGGACTTCTTGGCCTTAACATCTTGCAATTTCTGCTTGTAGAATTGAGGATCAAACTTTGATGGTACTTTAAAATATGGAGACAGTTGTTCAGCTGGCAAGTAACTGTCAACACTCCTTTCAGGACCCAGAGCAACTTCAAGACAAATCCAATGAGATTCTGACAGCCATCATCCAGGGAATGAGAAAGGAAGAGCCCAGCAACAATGTGAAGCTAGCAGCTACTAATGCACTCCTGAACTCTTTGGAATTCACCAAAGCAAATTTTGACAAAGAGGTAAGGGGGGAAATGGCAGCAATTTGTGGCCTAAAATGCAAGGGCTGAATCCACGGTCTATGATGAGAAATCATGCACCACGCTGAGTTTTGATGCATAACCCCATGGCATCTGAGACTTGGATTCGTTTCCATAAACCCAGGATGTTGCTGTAATGCAGAAATGCTGTGCAAGTCTTCAGAGAGATTCATCAATGGGAAAGAAGCTGAAATTTTGGAATAAATCTGAACTGCCCTTAGAGTTCAGCCTATTAGATGCTCTGCTTCCTAATCAAACTCTACTCTGTAATGCTGCTGTGAGCTTGGATCAGCACTTCCTTTCAAGTGGTGTGGCAGCAATCCAGAGTGAGCTTTGCCTCTGGAAATGGCTGGGGGAGGAAGGCCTGGGAGAGCCTTCAAAATAGGGGCATGTATTGTGGGCTGGCTTTTTTTTCTCCTTATTTAGATTAAGCATATCCTCTAGGTCCCTACTGGGGAGAGTATGGGAAGATGGGATTAATATTGAACCTTCAGCTTAGAAGATGTTCTAATGAAAACCTTTCTTAGACAGCTCTTCAGCAGATGCTGATGGGGATCAGCTGGAGGGTTTCAGGATTTGAGAAGGAGCTGCACAACCATTCAGACTGCGTTTCTTTTAGGGCTTCAGGGCTGTAAATAGCCTGGGCTGCAAGTCTGTTCCTTCCTACCAAAATGCAGGAACTTCCAGCTACTGCCCCTCAAGAAACTTGCATCCTGACTGAGTTTTGAGTTTTCTTGGAGCAATTGTTCAAGTGGTTCAGGAAGCAGTAGGCTTTCTTGTTTTGTTTTCTCAGAGTATGTAGTGTGTTCAGTTCTGCTATGTTCTCCTATGTTGGAAAGCCTGCTAAGCACCTTTAAAATGGCTTGGGATTCCCACTTTAAGAAATAAATGTCTCAAAATAGAGCGGGTTACTCTTCACTGCAGTTATCTCTTGATCTTTAGGAGTGCTGTATGAGTGATTGTGCCAGTCCAGACTCAAAATGCATTCTCCATAGGAGGGCTTGCAAAGGTGTCAGTGCTTCTGTGGTGCAGTTCTAATGTTCTTTTATTTCTTCTCCAGTCTGAAAGGCACTTTATTATGCAAGTAGTCTGTGAAGCAACGCAGTGTCCAGATACAAGGGTGAGTGAACATGGTACACTATGGAGGTGGGTGACAATAAGTGCTCTGATTTGCTGCTGTTCCTTCCTTGGGAAGCTGGCTAGAAGCTCTAATAATAATAATAATAATAAACAACAGTGCTGCATAAAATAAAGTTATCTATTAAAAAACTGGAGCACGTGTAAGTCCTCAAACGCAACGAGTTTATACTTAAAGTCAAGAGTTAGGAGGGTTTGAGTTGCTTATTGTGAAAGACCTTATTAGGTGTGGAGTAAACTGAGTTGGTAAAGGGCTGGGCTGTTGGCCTGTGGTAGGCCACAGCTCTGCTGCTTTATCAGAGCACTTGGGGAAATGTCACCTCTCTGATCCCTTTTGCACTCTGGCAGGTACGAGTGGCTGCCTTACAGAATTTGGTGAAGATAATGTCCCTTTATTATCAGTATATGGAGACATATATGGGTCCTGCTCTTTTTGCTGTGAGTACTTGGGCTTCTTACTTGTAATTATCTGAACTCTAACTGTGCTCCTTTGCCTTAACCTGGGAGGGAAAGTTGTCTTATGCTCTTGTTTTGTTTTTCTTTCTTTGGATGTCATTCTGTCTTTGTATGCTGTGAGTACCTCTCCCCTAAAAATGCATAAAACCAACACTGAGACTCCTGAGTGTTAGGAAAGTGCAGGCTGCTTGGTTTGCTCTGCAGTCCTTGCTGGTGACTGGTAAACCTGCACGTGAGGAGGTTGCCTGCAGGAACATTAACTGAGGTGACATCTGATTGCAGACAACCTAGAATCTTGTACTGCTTGGCCAAAACTTGGGGTGCATATTTGAGGAGAAAAGTTCTAAATCGTTCTTCTCTCTCCTCCTTTCTTGTTTCTAAAGATAACTATTGAAGCAATGAAAAGTGACATAGATGAGGTGGCTCTGCAGGGAATCGAGTTCTGGTCAAACGTCTGCGATGAGGAGATGGACCTGGCGATAGAGGCATCTGAGGTGAGCTTGCAAATGACTGCTAAAAAGTGTAATCCTCTCTTTGGGAGTGCTGGAATCATGCATTTAAACCACACCTGGAAATCCTCCTGTTCTTTGTGGCTTCTGCTGTGTGTGAGAGCCCATCTGAGCCCTTCGTGTGGCACTCCTGGGTCTGTGATGAGACATCATGCACCACTCTGATGCTCCGTGATGCACGTCTGATGCAGAAGCTGAGACCTGGGGCTGCACGAAGCTCACAGCTTGTTGGCTCTGTGGGTGCTGTGGGGCCCAGCTTCACTTTTAGCTCCTAGCTCAGGTGCTGGCAGCTGTCTTATAGCCAGGGCTCTGCTGTGATAGATTTATTCTGCTGTTGGAGGTGAATGTGAAGCTTGTAGTTAAGACTGCACAGGGGCCACTGTCTGTAACCCCCTTTAATAATTCATTGGGTTTTCAGTGCAGCTTGAATCCAACCTGTCCTGCTTACCAGATCAGATTAGGATGCCTTCTTAACCAAGCAAAATGGTTTTCCAGCCAGCCTGGCTGGGAGTTGAAGCTACTTGAGAGAGATTTTCTGACAGTTTTGATGAGAATGCACTGCGACATACGAGTGGTGGTTCTCTGAAAGTGGTACATGACAGCCACCTGATTTCTCTTCAGCATTCCAGGGTCAGGCTAAACTGCTCCTGTAAGGTTAACCTAAATGCACACTAAGCATATATACCAGAAATTTTCACTATCATGAATTTCTTTGAGCTGTTGCTCCATTAAGATGGCACCTTGAATTGTTGAAATATGTTCCACGTTGAAGGGAGAGTGTTTCTCAAGTTGCCTGCTGTCTGTGAGGCCTGTATGTAATGCTGGTGTGGTTTCTGGGTCTGTTAGAGGCACGAGCAGCTTAGTCCTATTCTGGTGTGAAAAAGATTGATCACATTTTGGATAATACATTATTTGTGAGCTAAGTATAAAATGATGGGGTGAAATAAAAGTGATGATTATCCTTTCCAGTGGATGGGCTAGAGATGAGTTGGGGGTATTGTTCTGCATGCGGATGCTGTTTGCATAAATTAGTTGCACAGATCAATAAGAGCTCAAACTTGAAGGCCTCCAGATGAATCATATCCATCTTTAAAAGCAGCTAAATATATATTTGTGTTGCCTGCCCAAAATAGCAAGGATAAAAGGACAGTCAGCGTGTAGGCTCAGCCTGTACGCAGAAGGACCTCTTGCTTTTCCTACTTGGGGTCTCTCATTAATTACTGCAAACTGCAAATATTTATATTTGTACCTTGTGAGGAGGGGCCCTGCACTTATGTGGAAGGAAAATAGAACTTGGTTATTGAATGTTTAACCTGAGTTAGTGCCGGGTGTCTTTGAGGTTCCTGTGTGCTGTGGTGGCTTTCTGTGGGGAAGGAAAGCATGAAATAAAGAACTTGTATCTGCTGGAGTTCATGATTCAGACTTCATGCCTATCCAGCCACTGAGAATCATGTATAAACTTTTTTTTTTGTAGGCAGCAGAGCAAGGAAGGCCTCCGGAGCACACTAGCAAGTTTTACGCTAAGGGAGCGCTACAGTATCTGGTCCCAATTCTAACCCAGACCTTAACAAAACAGGTGAGTAACAAAAAGGCACCACTGATGGAGTGATGCATCCTTCTGTGGGGCTGAGGCTGGGAGACTGCCTGCAGGAGTGTCATTTGGATGCTTAATTCTGTTAAGATGCATTTGTATTTATGATTTCTGAGGAGGTTTTATAGTTATCTGTGTTCCTCCGGAGATGGTGGTGAAATTAAAACCAATACACAGTCTCTGTGTCATTTGAGATCCAATTTCTGGAATTCTGAGCTTTACATTCTCAGCTGTGAGGTCCATGTTTATTTAGTAGCTACTGAGCACTTCATGGGGACTTGTTGGAACTCTGTTTCACAGTGTAATAAAAATTAATGGAATTACTACAGCAGGTCTAATTATAAAATAAGACTGTTAATTAAGCTACACGGAGTGGAGTTCATTTGGCTCACTGTGATGAACTGGGAAGATGGTGGGTGCTCTTAGTGGAAGCAGGGAGTTGTTTCCCTGTTTTTGTGTTGCTGTCCACTTGGGTGCAGAGAGTTAAATTGCAGGAGGTTCTAAAATGAACCTCCTGTTAGCTTAAAGATAAAACAGTTAGCTGTTTTATCTTTCCTTTTCTCAGAGAATCTCAGGTACACAGCTTCAAAGGAACTGGGCTGAGCTAGCAGCTGGGGGGAAGGAGCTAACTGGCTGTGTCTGGGTACAGTGGCCACTGCAAGGCAGAGGCATGGATCAAAGCAGCCAAATCTCCACCTAGAGGAGAGAGAGGCAGCTCAGGTGGTGCATGAGGCTGCTGTAGTGGTGTCAGTAAGGAGCTGGCAGCCTTACAGCCAGGTGGGAAGGTACAGATGATACAAATAAGTGGGGCTGCTTTTCTGCTAGAGATGTTGCCCTTCTAGACCTGAATTAACTCCTAAAAATAACACCTGGCCGTGAGGCAGTGTTGCCTGCAGAAGAGCCAACAGGATGCTGCTGCCTGTGAGTGGTGAGGGGTGCTTCTCCCAGGCTGACAGAGGTGCTGTTCTCCTCCCAGGATGAAAATGATGATGACGACGACTGGAACCCCTGCAAAGCAGCAGGAGTCTGCCTCATGCTCCTGGCGACCTGCTGCGAAGATGACATCGTTCCTCACGTGCTGCCCTTTATTAAAGAACACATTAAAAATCCAGACTGGCGATACAGAGATGCGGCTGTGATGGCTTTTGGGTGCATTTTGGAAGGACCAGAGCCTAACCAGCTCAAACCACTAGTTATACAGGTAAGATGAGTGGGAAGGTTGTAAGCAAAAACTTTGTTTTCTTTGGAGGAAGGCACTGCTTTGTGCATTGTTCTTAGTCTGGGGAGAAGCAAAAGGCTGTCTGCTTTTAATCACCATGTTTGGGGAGATTTGGGTAGGGCTGGGGCAGATAGTTGGGTTATGTATAGTTTTCAAGTTCTGTTCACTGGGGAATAACTTTAAGCATCTTAAAATATCAGAACAGTGGCCTAACTGCATCGAGGCTACCTTCTCTGCTGCCCCAGGCTGAAGTCAGCTAGCTCACTGATATTGTTAAAATTAGAAGCAGCAGCAAATTCATATTTCTATCACATACAGTCACACCTTTCTCCTGACTGCCATTATAGGCAATGCCAACTTTAATAGAACTAATGAAGGACCCCAGCGTTGTGGTTCGAGACACGGCGGCGTGGACGGTGGGCAGGATCTGTGAGATGCTTCCTGAGGCTGCCATCAATGACATTTACCTCGCTCCGCTGCTGCAGTGTCTGATTGAGGGCCTGAGCGCCGAGCCCCGAGTGGCCTCCAATGTGTGCTGGGTAAGGCAGTCCCTTTGCTGTCCCTTTGGGTATGTGATGAGTCCCTGTAAAGAAGGGGAATTGTCTCTTGCTTGTATATATGCACACAGATAGATGGTTCCCCACCTAAACGGGTTTCAGAGGTGACTCACGACGTGATCACCCAGCAAACACAACTGTTAGTGGAAGTTATTGAGTCTTAGTGGCTCTGATAGGAAAAAAACAAGGAAAGATGGATTTGAAGTAGAGAACTACTATTGACAAAGTGTAAAGTTGCCTTGGATTTAAAATGCTGTGGAAGTTGTCCTCGATAACAGGTGTGATAGGGGCTTAGGGAAGACGTGCTGGGGTTTAGTGTTATTTCTTGGGGGCAGCTAGATGTAATGTTGAGGGAAACAAATACCTTGTTTCCTGTTACCTAAGCTCTCTTCAGAAGTGGTTGCAGAACTAATTTGAGGAGCATGAAATTTTCTTGCTCCTTACAGAGCTGCAATCCCTTGGGTTAATTTGCTCACTTCAACTGTATCATCTTCTTGATGCATGTGTACTACCAAGTAGCATTGCTGCTCTTTCACTGTAAAGAGGATGTGTCCCTTACTGCCTTTTAGCAGAGCTGCTCAATAGGAACTCAGCTAGAGATGAGTATTTGCACGTCAAAACAAGTTTTGGTAATGACAGGATCCATTCTTTTGGTATTCCAGAGGTTTGAAGGCTTTAGTCAGCACGGAAACTTTCCCTGATCCTGGCAAAAGTCCATGTAGCTGTGGCTTTTGTCTTCTGAAGATGATGATTAGCATGTGTCTAGATTGAAGTGAAAATGAGGAGGCTTTCAGCTTTTTTGATCCACCTGTCTCAGCACTGTTACAGTCGCTGTGTGGTTGGGAATTTGAAGTCTGTAGCCTTGTCTTAACCAGGGTTTTAATTTTGGGGGTGATAACAGATCCTACCCACTCTCTAGCTTCAATAGCCTGTGTAGCTCAAGCAGTCTGCCTTCAGTCAGTCAGGCTCAACCACCAGTTGCTGGAACCAGCACCAACGTGCTTACATCTGGCTGTGGCAGCACAACTGCCTTAGTGTTGATGTTTTAAGTCTTCAAGATCTTCACCACTCTTGCCCCCAAAGTTCAGTGCCCTAACTAATTACCTGCTCTTGAAGAGAGCTGTTAATCCTGCACCTGATTTTTTTTGTTATTTTTTTTGTTAGCATGAGAACTGTTGGGATGTGTGTTTCTGGACTTGAGAGCAAACTCACTTGGGTAATAGAAACGGTTGTTCTGTGTTCCAGGCCTTCACCAGTCTTGCTGAAGCTGCCTATGAAGCTGCAGATGTAGCTGATGATCAGGAAGAGCCAGCAACCTACTGCTTATCCTCTTCATTTGAGCTAATAGTTCAGAAACTTCTGGAGACCACAGATAGGTAACAGCTGGCTCCAGCTATACAAAGATGTTTGTTTGTGTTTTTTTTTTTTTTTATTTTAACCTCTTCTCCTTAAAAGAGGTCATCTTGCAGCTTAGATCTGAATGATGTTCTGCCAGAACTGGGCTTTCTGGCATCGTGTCACGTGTTGAACGCTAATTCCCAGGAAGAAAACTGTTCACACACAACAATTTGAGTGTTTTGTCCGTGTCTGCTTTTAGTAAGCCTGGGGTTCCCTCCCAGAGTGCTCTTCCATGTTTTAAGTTAAAGTTCTGGAGCACAGTATCAGACTGCAGATCCCTGCACGGTACTTGTAAGACTCCTCAGGTTTGGCTGTAGAGCCATTGAATAATCAGGATTGCAGCAGGACATAATTAGGGAACTGTGCGTATCATGCAGTTCATTTTACTGGAATTGTTTTCTGCTATGGCTGTTGGTCCATGTTACATCAGCACCAGGTGTTCCCAGAGGAGAGGAGGACCTAGTTAGGCTGGATGCTGTCCTTTTACAAACTAAGCTGAAATATAAATAAATAAGGCAAAATATTTTCTGAGTTCTGCAGATGCAGAAAAATAAGGCTAATGTTGAAGTAACATTCTACCTTCAAGGTCGTGTAAGGGATCTTGACAGCTCCATGGTTCAATTTTTGGATGAGTTCAACCCTCAGCTGAAGCTGCAGGTTAATGTCTTCCTGAATGGTGTCCCTGTCTGAACAGTTCAGAGTCTGAGCTCCTCCTGTCTCATTTAGTTCCAGCCAGAAGTGCAGTGTCTAGCTCAAGGCTCTGAAGCCCATCAGTCATCTTGGCACAGCTCTCAGCTGTCTTTATTTCAAGTTGAACGCCCTCATTGGCCTCTCAGAGGAGTGGCTGAGAGGTAACAGTGGATGCTGCTCACCTCCTGGGACCATTTCTTCCAGGCAGAGTAGCAGCAGACAGGAAGGTGTGGGATTGAAGTGTTTTCTGTTCCTGGACTTGCTGTCTGACTGAAGATATTGAAATTCATTATTAATAGCAAATGGGGGAAAAAAAAAAAAAGCTCCAAAAATGACTTCACAAATTTCATTTATTTTCAAGTCTTGGGATACAGAAATGCAAATGTTTCAGCCTCTCACAACATTAAAATGTAGCTGTTACCAATTTACTAAAAAAAAAAAAAAGTCTGTTTCTATGCAAGCCTGAGCACTGGGAGCTGCAAATACATCCCTTCTGTTACAGGCCTGATGGACACCAGAATAACTTGAGGAGCTCTGCATACGAAGCTCTGATGGAAATAGTGAAAAACAGTGCCAAGGACTGTTACCCTGCTGTCCAGAAGACAACACTGGTCATCATGGAACGACTGCAGCAGGTGCTGCAGATGGAGGTAGGTGAACGTGGTGCTTAAACCCCAGGCTGTAACGGGGCTGGGGAAGCTCAGGAGGTGTTGCTGCTGGGCTATGGCTTCATCCAGCACAGAAAATGAGTTTTGTTGCTGGCTGTTGCATCGTGGCATAGTGTGTTCCTGGTTTTTATAGGCAGGTTAAGCTTACAAACAGTATCTCTCATCTTAAATTTGAAGAAATAGATTTTAAAATGGATTCTCTGCAGTTTGTAATGCTGCCAGAATGTGCTGGGTTTGCATGTACCATGAAAAAGCCATTCTACATTTGGGGTTTTGTTCTTTTTTCAGTCTCATATCCAGAGCACTTCAGACAGAATCCAGTTCAATGATCTCCAGTCTCTTCTCTGTGCTACTCTACAGGTAAGTTCCTGTTTCCTACTTTGTGGTTTTGGGGAAGAGGTGGTTTCAGGGACGTTCCTGTGCCCCGAGGATGCAGGAGTAGCTCCAGTGATGAGCTCTGAATGAGGAGTTCAGATCTGGAGACCCAGCCCACCTGTGGGAGGTGAGGCAAGGTTCAGAAGGCTTCACCCCCTGCAGCAGAGTATGACTTACACCATTTAGAGCAACTGCTGAAAATAGCACCTTGCGTGTGGCGTGTTCAGGGCTGTGTGTGTGTTCAGATTGGCTCTCAGATTGGCTGCAGGCTGAACAATTGCTCTGGTTGGCACAGGCAAAAAAAAAAAACAAAAACCTCCATAACAGATTTAATTTGTTCATCTGCCTCTTGTGGTTGGTGTTCTTATTTAAAACGGCACTAATTAAAACGCACTAAGTGTCCTTGAAATTAAACATCTGGTAATGAGCAGCCCATGTGACTTGGAGTGCTAGCGCACTTCAGTTCCTTGCCTGTTCTTACAAAGTACACTGAAAACAGCCACTTCTTTCCCCAGATTGCACAGGACCACCCTTCTGAAATGCAGCCCCTTGGTGTCACAGCCTTCCTGCCTGCACTGCAGGGGGGGTGGCACTGGGCTGTCATGCCCAGCTCATTAAAAATCACGAGATGCTGCTTTGAAACTCTGTAACTTGCACATATCTCTCTCTACTCAGGTTTATTCTTCAGTTCTGTTCCCCCTTCTGTGGAGTTTTTCCTTCATTTCTGTTATCCAAGGAAACCAAACCTTTTCTAACTGAGGGCAGAAAATCTCCTGGGCATCGTCTCCAGCTTGGTTTAAGGGATCATTGACTTCCTCCTTCTAGTCCAGAAGGCTAGCATTAGCTCATTCTCCAATTTTTAGGGCAGTTTTTTCAAATAATGAGTAGGTGAGAGTGATCAGCCCTAATGGGGAGACCTCAGTATCTGGAATGTTTCCCTTAGGCACAGTGTGATCACTGATGCCTTTCACGATGCCTCTTTTCCCTCCTGGAAACTGAAGTACAGGTAGCACGCATGGAATTAAACTGCTAGGTTTAATTTTCAAACAGTTTTCTTCATTATCACAAAATCTGAGCCCTAAGTGTTTACAGTGGCTGCAGCAGGTGCTTAATGCCATTAAGTAAAAGTTAGGAGTAAAACATGCTATCTTGTTGCATGGTATTTCCAACAGAAGAGAGAAACTATTACAGTCATCCAACAGGAGAACATTTGATAATATTTAAAAGCAATGAAAAAATCAAGACCTGTTATTTGAACAGATTCAGTCTCTGTGGAGTGACTCAGTTTAGAAAATCAATCTCAAAATAAATACTTTTTTCGTGCAGTTAAGGGATTAATCTTTCTCTTTTCATAGGAACTGCAGATTGCTTGTAAATAACGTGGCTCAGAGCTGTGTTCTATGTTCCCTGTGCTGAAAGGGGCACGGTGGGAGCAGAGCATTGGTGAGGCCCTGGTGTTTGCCTGGGAGCCCTCCTGCTCGCTGCAGGATGGAGCACACGCTCCCCACGCTGCCTCTGCTCTCCTCAGAAATCACTTTGGCTTCTCAGATGCCAAACACGTTCCTGTAAACTGATGTATTTTGCACTGTTTGTGTGTTAACTTTATTCTCTGTTTATCCCAGAGAGGTTTGACTGCAGCTAGCACTAAAGACATGTTTACATCTCCGTTTAACAGCCAGTGCTTCTGAAGTTGAGTTCTGCAGTGCAGAAGCAGCTTCCATGCCTCCTATAATTGGCAGCAAGGCATCGTTGTCACGGCGCTGCGATTGGAAAAAGGGCTTTTTTTTTTATGTAGGACCAAATTTGGGCTGCTCTCATTTAATGCCAGCTTACAAAAGGAAGCCTGCAGAACAGCCTATGCAGCAGGAACGGTACATTCTGCTTGTTCTGTAGCTGGAAAATTGAGTGTAGCTAAAATGAATGGGACTTTGCACTTGCACTGACAAAGCATATTTCTGCAGCGGTGCAGTTCAAACAGCAGCTTTGCTTCCAGCAGCCCAGCACACGCAGGAGATGTGGAGACATAGCCCAGCATGCATGGAAGCAATGACAATCTCTTATTTTTTTATTTTTTTTCCCCTTTCCTGCCTAGAACGTCCTCCGGAAGGTGCAGCACCAGGACGCCCTGCAGATCTCGGATGTGGTGATGGCATCTCTGCTGAGGATGTTCCAGAGCACGGCTGGCTCGGGGGGCGTGCAGGAGGATGCCCTGATGGCTGTCAGCACCCTGGTGGAAGGTGGGTGCTGTGCTGGGGGAGCAGGGCTGGGGCACGGCCCGGGTGCTTCCTGCTCTTTTTGACTACATAGCAAAAAAACCCAAACCATTATGAGTTCCTGCTTCTGCTTGAGGTATGGTTCTGACCACACAGCTCACCACATCTGTCACCGACGCCCTGAGCCTGCCCAATTGTGCTAGGCTGTGTTTCTTGAATGAATAGCTCGTTTTCCACTAATAACATAGTTATAGTTAGAATGCAAATTCTGCCAGGAAAAAAGAGAACGAGCTCTGCTTGGTGCAGCGCTGAGCACAATGGGAACCTGCTGCCTTCACGCTGCTGCTGCACTGCCTGAGCCTTATCTCAGTGACTCACACTGGCTGCTGCCTGAGTCCCATTGCTGGTTTGGGATGTTCTGTCAATGGCCCATTTATAGTCATTGTTCTTACGTAAAAGAAATCGCAGTGGTCAGCATTAGAGTGAGTCAGAATTTGCGAAGTGAAATAGAAGTGGGTTATGGTGGTGCAGGCAGGGTGAGCTGCGTGCTTGAGTTCAGGAATTGGGGGTTGGAGCTTGAGGGACACAGCATAGTCAATGCTCAGGGATTGCTCAGGAAGCTGGGAAGGGAATGGGAAGGCTGAGTGGGAGCGTTGCAGGCAGAAATGAAACCTGTCCTCCTGAGACAAAGGCCGTTTCACTTTGGATAGATTAGTTTGCACACGTAATCCTAGTACTGCATGTGACTGGGGAAGGTAGGAGCTGAAGGAGGAGGCTTCCAGCATCAAGGAAATCTTTTGCTTGAATTATTTATTTCTTAAATTGTAAACATACTGAGGAATGCCCTGCTTGAACTGCCCAGCTCAGAATGAAGAGGTTGAGCACCTCTTTCCAAAAGAAAGATGTTACACAGTGGGGTTCCTGGTGCCTGAATGCAATATGCACAGCCCTGCCTGCAGGTCAGCTTGGGCAGGGAGCACTCAGCATCCTTCTGAGCATGGGGAAGGGGGGTTGTTTATCTTCAGAAGCCTTCAAGGAATTGAGTTCTCTGAATCATTTCAGTCCAGATGTATATACTTCAACGGTGCTTAATTTTTGTGTAGCATCTCGTGGAGAATTGATTTGTTGTGCTCTCTGGAAAATGCAGGCATTGGTTTTGGGTGGAATATGGTGGGTTTCTGTTTGTTGAGTTCTGTCAAATGCATAATAGGTTGGGGTTTTTTTCTCTAACAAGAATATTTTCCATGCACAGTTTTAGGTGGAGAGTTTCTGAAGTACATGGATGCCTTCAAACCGTTCCTTGGCATTGGACTGAAGAACTATGCTGAGTACCAGGTAGAGGTCAAAGCAGGCAGCCCTCTGCTTGCAATCTCTAAATTGTCATCTGCTCTCAGGTGCTGAGGTCAGCAGGTGTGCACCTGTAAAACCACAGCTTTTGGTGATGAAATGAAAATTGGAGTCCCACAGATTTTTCTCTAATTACTGACTGCATGTCCAAACCTAGACTCTCTTCTGCATAATTCAGCAGAAGGCCTTCATTGACTTTACACCTGGATTTTCACAGTGGTGGCATGTGAGTTGGCCTTGATGAAGAAAGAGGTTGCTGCTGGCTGTGAATTTCCATTTGAAGGTCAAGTCGTGGTGCTTGCTGTGGGGGTGAACATTGGGACCTCCCAGCTGCTGAGCTGGGCAGTGCTGGTTCAGACCAAGCACCCATCCTTCTGCTGGCACCAGAACCTCTTAACCCTCCCCATTGGTTAAGTGTGGTCAGTTCTTNAAAAAAAAAAAAAAGGGCAGGAACTCATCATCTTAAACTCATCATATTAAGGTTGTTACTGTCAGTGACATTAATGCCTGCAGACTCTCACCACTACTTAGTGCTTTAATTTAATAAGCTGAAGCTCTAAGAGTAGAATGTGGAAGACTGACTCATGGGTGGGTGTCTGACTTGCTGTTCTATTTGCAGGTTTGTCTGGCTGCAGTGGGCCTGGTTGGTGACTTATGCAGAGCCCTGCAATCCAACATCTTGCCTTTTTGTGACGAGGTTATGCAGCTGCTCTTGGAGAACTTGGGGGTGAGTGTTTACCTTCTCATTAGCTGGTTAGTAACAGTTGGCTTGCACACTGAGAAGAAAAGTGGGAGGTGGGAGAAGAAAAAGTGTTAGGCATGCTCTGAAGATCTCGTGTTTGACAACTATGTTGCTTAGTGTTTGAATTGAATCCAGATTGATTGAGGAGAAGGATTTACGTTGCGAGTAAACGTCTGAATTTATTAGCTCCTCCCCTTTTAGAAAAGTGCAGCTGGATGTAACGGGGCTGAAATCTCTTCCAGAATGAAAACGTTCACAGGTCCGTGAAGCCGCAGATCCTCTCGGTGTTTGGTGACATTGCCCTTGCTATTGGAGGAGAATTCAAGAAGTACCTGGATGTTGTACTGAATACCCTCCAGCAGGCTTCCCAAGCACAGGTCGATAAGGTAAGCCAGCAGTGTGCTCTGCAGTTGGGTAAAATTGTCGAGGAATAAGGGCTGTGCGTGCCTCGTGGAGGGCTCTGCTCACCCGTGCTCTCCTGCTGCCTTTGCAGTCGGACTACGACATGGTGGATTACCTGAACGAGCTGAGGGAGGGCTGCCTGGAAGCTTACACTGGCATCATCCAAGGATTGAAGGGAGACCAAGAAAATGTGCATCGTAAGTGCTCTGTCCCGGTGTGGTGTGTTTTGTGGCTGAAATGATGAAGGGAGGTAGGAGAAGCTGCTGGGACGAGCTGCTTTCGCAGTAGCTGTCGTGTCCACGGGCACATCCATGCTAATTCACTTCTGAGTGGGAGGGAACGCTCAGCTGCCAACGAGCAAGGAATGGGTTTAGAGCCCTTCATTATGGTTCTTCTTTTGGCCTGTGTCCTTCCCTGTCTCAGAGAGCTGTTCTGGGGTCAGACTTTGGCTGTCCAGGGATTTTCTGGAGCCCTAGTAGAAGGCAGCCTGTTACTGTGAGCTGCATTTCACCCTGCTGTAACGAGGCCGTTCTCTTTCAGCGGATGTGATGCTGGTGCAGCCCAGAGTAGAATTTATCCTGTCTTACATTGACCACATTGCTGGAGACGAGGATCACACGGACGGGGTGGTGGCGTGTTCTGCTGGACTCATCGGGTGAGCGTCCCGGGGCTGTTGGAAGAGTGACAGCACGTTCCTTGGGTACAAGTCCCTGTGCAGCAGCCTTAGCTGCATTTTTATGACTGAAGCATTTGTCATCAGTTCTGGATTTCTCAGTCTGGTGTTCAGCATTTAGCTGAAGGTGTAAAGTGGGTGACACAGGCGAGGTCCTTAACTGACAGGGTGGAAACTGGTGGGTATGAGTGAAAGCTGGGTGCATGGTACAGGAGTGCCCTGGGGATTTTTCAAGGATGGCCTGGCTTGAAGAGCAGAACACCCTCAGCTCCTTGGGTATGGAGGAGCTCAGGCCAGTTTTAATCTTTTCTGCTGAATTGAGGGAGAGGGCCGATGGAAACACCAGGGAGATCCGTCTTTGGACAGGAGATGGAATGGTTCCAGTTAGTCACAATTTCAGAAAACCATTCAGCTCCTGCTGAAATTAGTGACCATATGCAGTGTTTGAAAAAGGACACGAGCCGTGAGTCAGATCTCCTTTAGCTAGCAAGAGCTGATCAGAGTGGTATTGGCACGTCTGTGTGTGGCTCTCAGCCTCAAAGCCTCTCTTGCTTCTTCAGGGATTTGTGTACAGCGTTTGGGAAAGATGTACTGAAATTAGTAGAAGCTAGACCCATGATACAAGAACTGCTAAGTGAAGGAAGAAGATCCAAGACGAACAAAACAAAAACCCTCGCTACCTGGGCGACTAAAGAGCTGAGAAAACTGAAGAATCAAGCTTGGTAAGGGATCGCACCCACCTCCTTTTCATGTTGCATAATTACAAAATTGGCTGAACTCCTGAGGCTGAATGAGACACTACACAAAAGCCTTCTTCTAGGGAAGGTTGTTTTTTAATTTATTTCCCTGTAAACAAGCCCCATCTGTGGTCTCGTATATCAGGAACAAGTGCAAACAGCAAACCAGAGTGAACTGCTTGGCTTGGACAAGACCAGATGCAGGCTTGAGGGCTCCTTGTGTTGTGTTTGCTCTGTCCTCACCGAGCTCTGGTGTCTGTGCACTCAGCAGTGCTGTGAAGCCCCTCTCCAAAGGAGCAGCTCGCTGAGAGGGGCCTGGCAGTGGGTCTGCATTGGGGGAAATCTGTTACAGCTTTGTTACCCCACCTTGAGAATTTCCAGAACACTTGGTTTTTCTCTCATTCTGCGAAGTCAGCTTTTTCTGCTCGCTGCCAGCGCCTCGTATTGTTTGAACGTGGGATTTTTGCACATTTTAGTTTTTCCTGGTTTTGATCGACCCTTTCTGCTTACAGATCTGTTACCATTGGGATGACACCTGCCACACCCCCACTGGAAATCTCCAATCTTTTGAGGAAAACAAAAACAAAAAAACCAACAAAAAGAAAAAAAAAAACAACAAACAAACCCACGGAAGTGAGGAGTGTGCACGGATGCTGAATGTTTGGGAATGAGAGGATGAGTGAGTGAGGCTTGAAACCGCACCACATCGGAAAACCCCGCCGCAGCGACAGCGCTGTTAGCGAGCTGAGAGCACTGCCCTGCGTCGAAAGCCCGGCCTCCTTGGCTCATCTTCAGGAGCAGGAGCAACCCCCGGGCTCTGCTTGGCCCCTTCTGACAGCCCGGGGCCGGCGTCCCTGCGGCTGCTTCGAGAGGGAGCAGCGGGGCTTTGCCCACCGGAGAGATGGGAGCCGGCCTCCAGCCGCCCGCGGTAACCTCGGCCACGCGACGCTGTCGGTGCACGGGATGTGAGGAGAGGGGTGAAGGATTCTTTATTTTTTTTTTTTTTGGTCTTAAAGAGTGAGTGTGTGTGAATGAGGCGGTGTCCACATTCTCGACTTCGAGTCATTGCAGTTTATCTCTTCCCAAAAACGAAACAAAAGAAAAAAAAAAAAAGGGTTAGCTGTTGCATTTCATAAACTAACCGACGTTCAGTCTACTGATGCAGCATAAGAGATGTAAAAAAAACAGAAAAGAGGAAAAAAAAAAAAAGGAAAGTCGCTCTGTAGGGCTTTTTATTTTGGGGAAACGCTGACGAATGTTCAGAGCTCCCGTTGCGAGTGACGCTTTCCGTGATCTCGTTTCAAAGCGCCTTTCCTTCCTTAATATTGTTCAACTGTGAATGTAGAAATGGGGGAAAAAAGACAAACTCTTGCGTTAGAGGGTGTAGAAATAAATTGTCAACCAAGATTTCAGGCTTCAAACTCAAACACAAACGTGAAGTGCTCCGAATTGGCAGTGAGATGCAAAGGGAAAAGATCTCTCCTGACTTTGTACTGTAGCAGCCCGAACACCCACAAAAATTGTGCCAAAGAGTTGAAAAACAAAATAAAACTTCAGGTAATATTTTGGATTGCAAAATGAGGATAAAATCAATGTTCAAACAGAATCTGATAAAATGCCATTTGGAAACTGCTTGGCCTTTTGTGCTCTTTATTTGATCAAATCTAATGTGGTATTGGTCTCTTGCTGCACTTCAAAAAAAAAAAAAAAAAAAAAAGGAAAGAATAAATTTATATAAAATATATATATACTGACTTGAGCTTACACAAGACGGCACTTGTAAAAGGTTATATTTTTCCACTGCAGTTGAAGATTAATAAAATGGTGTCAAACATTCCCCAAAACTTCCTTTTTGTATTCTTGGTCTTTCCAGTCCAAAGGGGAACCCATCACCAATTATTTTTGGATAGAGCAGTGACAGTCTGGGCAGCCCTAACCCCAGCTGGCTGCTTCCTGCTTCCCCATCCTGCCATGTCTTAGCTCCACGGGAAGGATCAGAACCTCTCGTTTCCTCTTAATTAAGCTGAGACTTTTGCTTTTGAGGAGCAGTCCCTTGCTTATCCCATTGCCAGCAATAAGCCAAGAACAACGGAGGAGGTGCAGGCTTTGAGACTTTCAGTTCCTTTTTATGAATGCAGCTGTTGATACTACAGCATCCCACCCTGCAATTTACCACGGGCATTTCTAAAAGCAGCTTGTGGGAGGGAGACAGCAAACCTTAGCCAGTAATTTNCCCCATCCCCGCCAGCCACGGCCCCCGCGGAGCTCCGAGACGCATGGGTGTGCTGAGCGTGGCCGCGCTTCCGTCTGCGGAGCGGAGGTGACAGCGGTGTCAGCAGCCATACGGGCGCTGGGAGCGGCGGGAGCTGGGCCCCAGGGACGGGAGCAGGNGTTGATACTACAGCATCCCACCCTGCAATTTACCACGGGCATTTCTAAAAGCAGCTTGTGGGAGGGAGACAGCAAACCTTAGCCAGTAATTTTTCTTTTTTTTTTTTCCAGAAAGCAGGTGGCAATCTGCTTTATTCCCCACTTTCCTCTCCCCGGTCTGATCCTCGGAGCCACGGTGCTGGCCTCCGTTGCCCACCTGCACTGCAGCATCCACGCTAGCTCTTGTACAGGGTATCAGATATGTGCCTTTCAGTGCTGGGTTCAGATTGCAGTCGAAGTGCCGACTTTGAACCAGTGAACAAAACCTGCTCCGAGCTCCCAGGTGCTGAGGCCAGGAGCAGCTCTGCTGCCCGGGCAGCGAGAGGCCCGGGCCACGACTAATGCCTTTTCTTTTTATTTTGTTTCTTGAGGTGTGGGGGGTGGGATTTCCTAAAAAACAAAAAAATAAGATT
>WBMW01003636.1:3706180-3757082 GCA_013396635.1 Penelope pileata | reverse complement strand
TATGATTCTATGATTTCATGTGACACTCCTTTTAAGGTTACTTATCACAAGACATGATATCCCATAGATCTCCTCCACCTCATTACACCTTAATTTGGGATCCTGAGACTATAAAATTGTTTCATGAATTATCTGGAAACAGTTATGGCTGAGTCTGCATCCCAGAGGGGGAAACCTATTGCCTTTTGGCAAGATGTATGAAGTTACCTATGATCAAGGCAGCACGTTCTTAAATACTTTATCTCTATGTGTGCAATTGCTGTATCAAGTTACAACAGGAGGAAGTAGAGGAAAAGCATTGCTGTAACTTTGAAGTATATAGATTTTAGGAAAGGAGAGAATTAAGTGAAGCAGTTCTACTGAAAGTAGCTGTGCTACTTTTATTTTATTTTAGTAACACCATCGTACGAATGAGCTGACATTACAAAAAAGCAGAAGGTGGGTAGCATTACTTGAACAAAGTTCCCAGCAACTATTGCATGTGGAGAGCCTTTGTATTGTGCAGGTTGTTTTCCTCCACACCCATGTTTTGTTTCTTCCATTGGAGCAGTTAAAGCGTATCCAGCAGTTATACATCTGCATAAATATTTGATAGCTCTGCTTGTGCAGCCTAATTGTGCACCATCCTCTGACCCTTGGGCATATAGAGCAAGTTAATGTGCGCGCTACCTGTGTGTAAAATGCTGAGGTGATCAGGGAATGCCTGAAGCATTCACTTGAAGCAACAGCTCTACTTGTGCTGTTTGGAAGTCAGAAGAAAAATATGTTCTTGATTTATAGTTAAGAAGAGATACTGCTAAACAATTTCACGTTATTTGTTAAATTAAAATGAAATAATCAACTTCTTAGTATTACATCCATTATAAACATCTGTTCTTCAGGGAATTTTTCATGTTTGAAAATATCTTGTGTTTAGAAATGTAACAAGATAGGAAAGAAGTTTGAGGCATAGGATTGCCTACATATCACTTTGGTTCTGAGCAAAAGCGTTGTTAACCATGGATTTAGTTTACCTTGAAAAGACTGAACTATAATTATAGCTCCTAGAGATATGTACTGTAGGATTTCTATCTTTGATTTTCTGTCAAATATGATTTTTCATCTAAAAAAAGCTGCCTGTTTTTATTTTGAAAAGGCTGTCTCTGTATACCTTTAGAGTCTGTTCTTCCTGAATCATTGAGAAATTGAAATATTAATGTTGAGAAAGAAACCTCCCCTTTTTTTTTAACTTCCTGTTCACATCCTTTTTAAATACAGAAAACCTGAGATCATTCTGATAGGTGGGAAATAAGACCACGATTCCCATCCCGTGGAAAGTTCTAAGACTCCTAATTTTTCTTCCTTACGACTTGGAAACAAAAAGTTTAAAGCTTGCGGAAGTCCAACTTTTTTTTTTAGAAAAAAGTCTACTTCCTACAGCCTTTCCAGTCTCACACTTACTCGTAATGCTTATTTAACTGAAATGAAATGCTTTTCTTTTTCTTTCTTTCTTTCTTTTTTTTTCTTTTTCTTTTTTTTTTTTTTAATTTTGATATGTCCAACTGAGAAGTGAAGTCTTGTGGGACTTTCATTTCCAGCACCTTCTTGTTCTGATTTTTCTCTCTGGGTTGAGTGCCTCAATGGGTCTGAAGCTTTTTGGCCACACCACAGTCATGCACAGCCCATCTAGGTGCAATGCTTCAGGGTATGGGCTGCTGAAAAATTGCCCTCTAGGGAAAGCTGATGTTGTGCTGGTCTGTCTAGTGTGTGGTATTGCAGTAATTCAGCCTAGCACTGAATTGACACACCACAAACTTGTCTGACACATTTCCATTTAGGCTGATGTGATTCAGAAGCATTTCATTTCTGTGCTCTAATGAAAAAGTGAAAAATTACCCACAGAAATTTTGACTTTAGGAAGAGCTGCATTCCCACTTATGAAGACAAAGACATTTTTCCTGACCAGCATAAATCACGATTGTTTTCCTGCGTACAAACATCCCAGCCTTGTCTACTGAATAGAGAAAGCAGGACACGTCTTCCTGCATGTCAGTGTCGCTGCTCACCAAGAGCTATCCTCAACATGGCTGAGGGAGATAAGAAGTGGCCCACATTAGAAAACAACAGTACCTGCTTGCTTTTTGCTTTTCGCAAATGAGAAAGAATTTCAAAAGAGCGGCTTGCTCTTTTTCAGCGTCTCAGGTAATCTAGGTCGAGCCCTTGGCCTCCTGTTTCTGTATCTTCCCCTTCAATCTGTCACAGGACCTGGGGCTATCATCAGAAGGGTGGGACCCTTCTTGCGGAACAGGAGTCTCTGGTCTCTGCAACGTCAGCTGGTCACCCTGCACGCCCTTCATTGTTAAGGGAAGAAGTAGGCCCTTCTATGGTGTGGTGCATCATGGTGGACACATCATGCCTGCCAGTGTCTGCTCTCCCCCCTGCCTGTGAGGAGGTGGAAGGCAGCTATCTCAGGGGCAGAGGTCTGTGTTTCATTAGATAGTGAGGGAGGCTGTGAAGAGATCGCCCAACTCCAGACATAAGGAACTATGACAACTATTTAAAAATTGGTAACAATCTGTCAGCGTAAATGCTTGGCTGAAATTGGTTTGTTACTTGTTATACGTTGTTACATTGACATTGTTAGACTCTTAATGACATACTCATAGCCCCAAAAAATGTTAATAACTGTGAATACGTGAGTCTCAGATCCAGAAACCATCACCTCATGCAAGTCAAACACTTGCCTTCAGCTTCAACACAGCTTTGCTTTTTTGTAAAACAAGCTAGATCTACGAGACAACCACCCAATACACGGGAGCACCCATCAGCAGTTTTGGCAAGCGTCTGGTTTCTAAACAGTCTGGCCTGTTTTGCACAGAGGTACACAAGACCCATTGGAGCTCTTGTACCTATAAATGTGAGAAGCTACAATAGTGATGACCTATCTGCCTGAGGTTGTTGCAAGTTTTCATTTGTTTCTGAAGGTGAAGCCCTCAGTGCCAGGCCAGAGCTGAATGACATGGACTGAGGGGCTTCCAGGTTGTTGAACACACAAATGAACTTAGCAGCTAAGGAAATGTTCTTCTGTCCCTAGCGGAAAATTAACTTCAGAATGAAGCAGAGGGAGAGGGAGGTTGGGTATGGAGTCTCCTGGGATTGTAGGCAGAGAATTTTTAAGGTAGGAAATTGCCTGCCCTTCTTCATTGTAAAAAAACAAAAACAAAAAAAAAAAAACAAAACACCAAGATCTGGGAAACAATTCAGCGAACTGCAAGCATCTAGCATTATTTGAGATGCTCTGAGAGCATTCTCAGCCTCCCACCTCCCACTCTCCCACTCCAGCAGGCAACAGTCTCCCAGAAGTCCTCTGACAGAGGCAGTTTGGATATCCTAGGATGTCTCAGTGTCTCAAACGGTGCTAGATTTGTCCAGCATACTTTACGTCTCACTCCAAACAGAGCAAAATCCAAAGCTCACTGTTTGAGTCAAAGGAACAGCAGTATAGCACCCATGGAATGCTTTTCAACTGCTTGCCATCTTGCAGAATGTTCCTAATTCTTTTCCTGTATTAAAAACAGTAAATGCAAATGTGATTTTGGTCAATTTTTACACATAGAAATTCTAAATCAAGGGTTTGAATTCACTAAGTGTGTTGCCTTTGCTTGAACATCACAAATATATGGGGAAATAGTTGGCTTTCTGGGACAGAAGAGAATGCAGACAAGCCTCTGAAATAAGACAAAACCTTCCAGGACTTCTGTAACATCTTGTATTTGACTTCATGTAAAAATTAACTGCAAGGAGTGGAGATTCTAAGGGTGTTTCCAGAAGCACTCACTGCTGCAATATTCTCTGAGAGGGACACCCCGTTCAGCACCACACTGCACCTGAAGTGCACGGGGAGGTGCTCCCAGGCCGGGCTGCTCTGGTGCTCACCAGGTGTGAGAGTGATGCAGAGAAAGGTGGGAGTCACCCCTGTCTGTTCCTCAGCTCAGTTTGCCACTGGAGTCCTCCAATGTGCACCTAATGTGGGCTATGTGGAAACTATTTGTGAGAAATCAGCCGTGAGGTTAAGCTAGGTTTTCCTGATGAATTCAAATCATTTCTTTGGTTGTTGTTGTACACGCACACAGTTTGATTTGGACAAAGTATTTATGGGAACTGCCACTGTGCAAAGAGGCATCACAGGGTGAATGCTGTGGCAGTAGGTTACTGGGGGACAGTGGTCAGTCTGATCACCATGAGCTGAGGCCAGCAGCCTCAAATGGCGATAGCTAACATTACCTCTTTGGTGGCTCTGGGGAACAAACACATGGGAGTAGGCCTTAGTTTGTTGCATGGTGCCCTGGTGCGTGGTGCTGGTGCCCATGCAATTCAGAAGTGTGGTAGCACATTCTCAAAGGGAATGGGCAGCACAGTGGGGCTCAGGGGCTCCCCTGCCTTGAGGTGTCGGTGTCTTCATCTGGACCAGCAGCATTCCTGCTCCTCTGGCCCTTTGATTTCCCTCGGGTGCGTCCCAGGCTAGTGAATTTATGGTGGCCTAAATGCTGGCAAATGACCAACAGCCAACATGAAACAGATACTGCTCGTGATATTGTGCTAGAATTGGGCCCTGCTTTTGTGAGGAGAACAAATTGATGAAACTCTTTCATTACTTCTGCTCTCTGAGAGGTAAAATGTCTGCTCGTCTTCTGGAGGATTGGACAGGATGCGTGATTGCTTGTGACATGTTGCACTGATTTTGCTTGTCACTGCAATCCCACATCATTTTGTGGAGTTTTAGGTACCTGTTGTTCTACGCTAAAAATCTATTTGATTTGGAAAGGTTGTAATAGAAGTTTGCCACTGCTCCAAACTTTATTAGATGATTGTGCTGGCCGGTTGCCATAGCTGCAGGTGCCAGCTAGTCAGAGCTTTTCCTTTTCCATGAGAACTTCAGCTTCCCTGTCTAAAGAAAGGAAATGTTTTTCTTTTATCATTTACAGCAGTGGTTTACGTCATCATTATTGAAGAGTATGTGGCAAGAACAGCCACAGGAAGTGATTCAGCAGTGAAAAACAGATGTAAAGACAATTTAGAAAGCTGTCATTTACCTAGACTGATGGAGAGGCCCAATTTTATACTGTTTTACACTTGCATTATTTGCAGAAATAGGAGTTGTATAAAGGTGCAAGGCTTTTTATCCTGTGTTATTTTCTTCATATTTTTTTTTCCAGTTCCATGCTGAACTGGACTGGTTCCACAAATACTTCAGCTTCGGTTTCTAATGCTCATTTCGTTCCGTGCTGTAAGTGACAGGGCCATAATGATAACAGCCTTCTTGAAGTCATCACCCTGCTACAGTTGCCCCGAGGGAAACATTTCAGATCAGTGAGTGGTGAGCTTTGCAGCCACATTAACCAAAAAGTCACAGCCAGCGCAAGTTTAAACTGATGTAAATCAGCGGTAAATCTGCATTACACCAGTGTGACTGGAGTGCCACGCACACTGTTCATCTTACGTATGGTCCTCGCATTGATCATTCAAATATACTTCCTTATTTTCCTCCTACAGTAGAATGAATCCACTTTTCTGTAGGAAGTGCTTTAGTATACACAGTTACATGCAGGTTATCCTTACTCTTTGCATGAGTGAAATCACGGGCTCGTGTTTGCAGTTTCCTTTCCGACCCAGGTTGTATTTCCACCAGCACGTCCAAGAGACGTTAAAGTAAGCATTCTTGGGCAGCTGTGCTCCAAACTGATTCAAGAGATGGGGTTTTAATCTTGATATGCTCTAGTTTATAAAAAGTGGACATAATGCTAAGCTTTAAGAGGGTAGCTATGATTTTATTTATTTTTTTGCTAAAGTAGAAATGTTGGAGAATAGAGCTGTTCAGTCTCTCCAGAGTTTGTAGAGCCAACAATGGAGGAAACACAGAAATTTTAATTTTCCCCTCTGTTTCACTAGCTTCAGACAGCTGCCTTGAATGAAGC
The DNA here is from genome assembly GCA_013396635.1 of Penelope pileata. Classification (NCBI taxonomy): domain Eukaryota; kingdom Metazoa; phylum Chordata; class Aves; order Galliformes; family Cracidae; genus Penelope; species Penelope pileata. The sequence continues at coordinate 3,751,128 of WBMW01003636.1, read as the reverse complement.
CATCTTTTCTTAATATTAATGAAAGAAAGATCATGATCGAACTAGATTTCCTTCGTAAAGTTAACTGTACTACTTCTTGTAGACCAACAGAGCCAATAGCATATTAGTGTGGAAGGTGATGTCAAAATCTGACTCCGAAGGGATTAGGAAAGAAAAAGAAAACAAAAATTCAGGTTCTTGTCATACTAAAACAAGGAATCCATGAGAACATGAGCTGAAGGGTAAAATACTTCACAGTAAAAAAAGCAATTTCACTTTCAAAGTGATCGTTTGTTTTGAATGAGTGCTCTCATTTCTTTTCGATTATGGAGATTATACCTCCGAGTTTTTCCTAAACATCGTGAGTGCTGCAGTGTATTTCAGATGGGAATCTGATTGTGTTACCTTGCTTATACCTGAGGTGTGAGCCTTTCACATCCTGGAGCAGACCCTCAGAGACTCACCCAGGGAGGAGCCGAGCCCTTGCTTCAGCAGCAGACTTACCAGATTTCCCTGCCTCTGGGAGCCTCGCAGCAGTGCAGCTTGCTGTTTTTCAGCTTTGGCTTCACTGACTCTTTCCTCTGGGTGCTGGGGAGCCTTGTCTTTCAGCCCAGCACTACTGACCCCCTCCAGGTGCGCTCCTGCTCCCCCACAGCATTTCCTACAGCTGCATTTCTTCTCTGGGTATTTGGTGACTGAGGAACTCGCCTTCCACTGCCTAAACTCTGGGCTTCTCACCGTCCTGGCCATAGTATCCTGACCACCATTCTGCTGCTGTCTCCCTCCCATTTCTGCCTATGTCAAGTGTCTAACTCTTTTCAGATGACTGAAATGGTACATTTTCTCCAGAAACCATCTCATTGGTGCCAAACGTCCCTGTCTGCACACCCTAATTGTAAGTGCTGCAGGCCTGTCAAGTCTTGCACGTCTGAGGCTTTGCACCTTGAGAGCTCTGAAGTGGAAATAAGCACATCTGTTATTCATGGACTGTGGCTGCTCACACTCTGCTTTCCCCTCCAGAGCTGATTCTTCTGGATGACCTGCCGCAGCATTCCTCTAATCTTCTGGCTCGCCTTCCTCACTGGGTTTCAGACGTGTGAGTCCATCAGCTTGGGCAGTACGTGTTTGAGGCGCTCTGCATGTTTCTCACCCAGCCTGACAAGGAAGGCAAGCAGGCAGTGGGCTGCAAGGGTACAGCGGGAAGAGCTGGGAAGATAGTGTAATTACCTTGTTCATTAAAATAGGAGAAGGGTATTGTTTACCTACATAGATAGTCTTTTAAGTGACTGTTTTCTTGGTTTTTGTTCTGAGATGCAGAAATGTGCCTGACATTGTGTCTGCCCTTACGCCATCAGGTGACCGTCTCCTATTGGTGATCCCTTTGTTCTCTGTGCATTTGCTGCTAAGTCCTGCTGGTGAAAATAAAAAGGTAAAAAGCTAAAAAACTTTCTAAATGCAGAGGGGGCTGACTACATACAAGCATGAGCAAAGCATCATAAAGCAATCTTTCCTTAGGAAAGAATATCCCTGCAGGCTTCAGTCTGCTAGGGAGAGAGCATAAATATCTTTTAAATACAGGAAACAGATCATATTTCTGGATGAAACTTTACTCTCCGGAGTTTATATCTCATGGATCTTCTTTCACATAAGTTAATGTAAAGCTGGGCTAAAGTTGGTATAAGTGAGATCAGACCCTTTGTCATAGGCTGGGATATTTATAAACAGCTTTGTCTTCAGACAATGTGGACAATCCATCATGTGTCTCAGGCCTAAAGAGAGGTGCGTGGTTCGGAGGAGCAGGACTGGAGTTCGGTTTGCTTTGAAGGGGCTGCATTCAAAGAAAAATGCCTTCTTTACTCAGCCAGCTAGTTCTGATTTCTAGGACGGCACGCTGAGCATCGTCTAAAGGGAGTGTTTCTCCAGATCAGCCTGAGCCAGCGCTTCTTCCTCAGCTACGGGAGGGCTGTTATTGCCTCCAATAGATTAAGCTACATATTTCTCTCTGGCAAGCCCAGGTCAGCTAAGGAAATCAAAGGAGTTCAATAAGTTAAAATTTGGAAGGAAATGTGTCATAGCCATAAAAAGAGAACTCCCTACAGAAATATGCTTCCAGCAATGAGCTCCAAATGAGCTGTGGGAAGAGGTATTATTTGTGAAATGGACAAAGAAACAGTGAAAATTAGGTCAGATTGTAAAACCATGAGGCACTTTGACCAGAAAAAGCTGGTTAGAAAACAAAGATTGAAGTATTTGAAAATGGATAGTCTCTTCTGAGTAGAAGTAAAAGTTAAAAAAGAAGTATTGAAAAGGAAATTCCTGCTTAAAATTCATTTGAGAATATTTAATCATTTCACTCTGGTCACCTTGCAATAGTTTGATATCAATTGTTAAACATAACACCTTAGTATCTAAAACAAAAAGTCAAACTACTCAAGTTAAGTGTGAACAGGGATGCCTTACAAAAATGGCACAAAGAGAAGGGAACAGCTGATGTGAACAGAAAGCACTGGAAATTATCTGAGCTTTCACCTATTCATAATTAGGCCCAGACCAATGCAGTCCCTTTAAAAGTTTCCCTTCGGCCATAGTTTCCAGAAACCTTTACCCACCACATAGTCTTTGGTGTCCTGCCAGAGCATGGCAGTTTCCGAGCAGCACTCTGCTGCTCACCATGTCTCCGTGAAGCAGCGTTTCTCACCGCTGGGCATGTGACAGGCGACGTCTCACTACTCTCAGGTTCAGCCACGCAGCCGCACCACCTACAGCAAATCACAGTGTTTTGCTTTCTGCACACATACATCACTTTTTTGAGCCTTCAAAATTCTATAAATTGCAATAATTGCAAGTCTTGCTCGGCTTTGTTCTGTGTTCTAGCAAAACAGAAGCAAAAGATCTTCCCATTAGTTAAAATTTACTGTTTCCTGTAACTATGGCACTTAGCAGGACTGATAAAAGTAAATCATGCAGGTTGCTGTGACTTTAAACATTGTGTGTTAATCCTCCTATATTTATACTTCTCTTTCTAAAAGGAAATCCTTGAATCTGTGGTAGTGCTCTCATTTCCAGACAGAAAAGGCAAGCAGTCAGCTAACCTTACAAGTGGGGCTCATAACTGACCAAAACAGACTCCTGCTGAGAGAAGGAGAAGAGACAGTTTGCAAAACTCTCCTTCTCTGACTTGCAAGTGAGAAAACCAAAGCCCTGAGGTAGTTCTCCCCTGGCCTTTTCCATGGAAGAAGACCTTCATGGAACAAAGCATATGAGGTGTCACATAAGCAAAGATAACACCAGTATGCATTCTGTCAAATTTGAATGTAGACCTTTTCCTACTGGTAATTTACTCTACGGATCTATGGAATGAAATATGCTCTATCTGCCTTTTCCTTCCCACATGTTTTGTCTCTTATGCACTTCAGCTTTACTACCTGCAGAATGGAAATGAAATGTTACCCCCTTTGAAAAGCAGTATGAGAGGAGCAGTATAAAAAAAGATATCAATGCTCTTCCTGTTTTTATCCTTCTTGACGCAAAGGTTCAGCTAAATATAAAACGTCATGATGGATTGTTTCCATAGCTGGAGAAAATGGTGATAGAATCGAGGGTTGCTTTGCATTTCTTCTTTGTTGCAAAGCCACTCTCGCTTTTCTGCCAGCCCAGGGACTGCAGCTGGTTCGTGTCCTTGGTTGGTGTCCTTGCCTGCGGTGTTGGGCCCTCACTGAGCTCAGCACACCGGAGCAGAAGTCTTTTTGCTTAACTCTTCTCAGGACTGCGCACTTCGTGTTGTCCTGACTTGGTTCTGGTGTTTCTTGGCAGCTCTGGGCTTCTCTGTTTCTTTTTGTGTTTGTAACTGATGCTCAAGCCTTCATAGGGAAACATTTTTGCCTGCATGTGCCTTTGTTTTGGGTGACTTGTAGGGTGTTTGTTGGGCAGAAGATGCCTTGGACCTGCTCTCTGGCTCCATTAGGGCTCTTGCAGGAGTCTCTGTACGCTGTGTTGAATGACAGGCAGCAATTATGCACAGTCTTTAGCATTGTTTTAAAAGGATAATATCTATTGTGAAAAAATTATCAGTGATACTTTGTAGTATCTGATCACCTAATTACATATTTCATCTTCTGTTCATATAAACAGCAGCCATGAAATAAGTATAATTATTATTGCAGCTAAGCAAATGTTCTTGCAGCTGTAATTAGGGCTGGATAAATTGTTAACTGTGAATAAATAATCCAAAATATTCTCGATCAGTTTCTGAATCAATTAGGGAGTTCTAATTTCTCCCTTTTCCCCTCTGTTTCTTTCTCTCTTTTTTCCCCCTAAGAGCAACTATTTACTGATTAACCTATCAGAAAATGTCAAACTTCCATGGCATCCAAATGGAACTGCTTAACCCAACTGCATGGTACCGATGGGTGAAACTTTCTGCAGAGCACAACGAGTAAAACCCATCAGAAATGGGAGGGGATGGGCCTAGTTCCTTAGGAGCGTTTTCAAGGCTGCTGAAGACCAACATTCAGCCTCATGGGTATCTGTGCCAGTGTGGGAGAGTGATCCCTGGTCTGTGCTCCCAGGGGCTCCCAAGCTTGACAATGAGTGGGCTTTCATGTGTAAATAGCAATTAAAAGCAGTGTGGTCGTGGCGAGCCATGCTTGGGCTTCAGGTGGGTGTCCATTACTGTGGCTGGCCTGGATTGCTGCTGCTCTGTATTTTATGTCAGTGTTTCTTGTGGGCACAGAAAAGATGCTCTATGATGTTACAAAGCAAGAGAAGACATTTTACAGGTTTTCCTTGGCATGAGTATCTGGGTAAGGTCCATGACAATGAGGAATTTGGCTGTGCCATCACAGCATTTGCTTTAGGCCTGCTGCAGCCAGCACGCACGGGCCTACGTCAGTCTCTGCTTTTGGCTGGGGATTTAAACTCTGCTTATTCTTTTTTCTCCACTTCTCTCTTCTCAGACTGTCTACATCATAAAAGTTGCTCAAAGGAGAGGTGCGCAGAAGGGTATGCTGAATTTACTGAAATGTACCGAAAGCATTTCCTAAACTGTTATTGTTTTGCCACCGTGAACCCATCCCTCCGGTGATTGCTCTGAACGGATGATTTGAAGCCACTTACGAACAAGCATTGCTCCAGATGAAATTTTGTCTGCAAATGTTCGGTCAGTCATGAGTCCCTCATTTTCCCCAATTTCCCACAAAGGTGAGATTTCAAGCAACCTGCACACTGCACTGGCAGAAAAATAATAGCAGGCAGCTCCTGAGCCCAGCTGCCATTTGGAGGGCTGGCTTTTCGGCAGCGTGCCTTGAATTTCCCCATCATTAAGTGCCGATCGGTCCGGCGGGATGCAGGAAGCAGGCTGCAGCATTCTGTTTGTTGTTGCAATTGCCGATACAAATCGACTAACCCTCTAATTACCCCAATCTTGAGACTAATAATTTACATACTTTATTTTCCACTCAGTAGAATTTATTTTAGACCCAGAGGAGCACAAACTCGATCTACTTAAATGCCAGTTTCGAAAGCCAGAGGCTAACTGCAAGTACTTCAACATATGTGCGGGGGTGTCAGAAGCATTCGGGCTCAGCCTTGAGCTGACTAAGCTGAGTTTGCAATTTAGCCTAGAGCTTATCTCCCATTTTTGGCAGAAGCAGCAAAATTTATGATCTGTCCTGGTGACATTGGAAACACCCTCGTGAACATGTCTGAATTGTTTTGTTAGCTTTACAGATTCATGGCAAAGGAGATCAGGTCTCACCTTGAAGAAAGAGCAGAACAGATCACATTTCAAGGTTCTGTAAAAATACCAGGAGAGGAATCGTGTTTCTTACTGGAGCCCACAGGGAGGATATCCTCAGGAGATGGGACAGGTGGTGAGAGATGCTAGTTGTATTGATCAAAGATGTTGTGACGGAGAAAACCAACAGAGCGGTCTCTTTTCCTGACTCGTTTTCCTTCCTCCTTAATCTGAACCACCAGCACTGCTACATTTGGTATTCAGATATAAATGTTTATTGACTCTGACATGATTACAAGCAAGGGAATGGTTTAAGACGTGACCCTGGCTCTGAAGGCTGCTGGGTAGTTCGGCAGGAGAGATCCATCATGTGTGCTTTTAAACCTCAGCCACCCTGCAACACAGAGTGAGGCCAGTTCCATGAATCAAATGAAAACAAAATCAAAGCAGACTGCAGAGAGGATCGTTAATATCATCTTGGTTTCCTTTACATTGGCATAATCAGCATTTATACATAAAACATGCATTTGTTGTCATTCTAAATAACTAACATATGAAAAATAGCTGCCGAGCGGGTGGTGAGGTGAGCCTGTACTGTGCAAATGGAGGGGTGGCAGAGCACCAGACCCATGTGTTGTTCATTTGCTCATCCTTCTCAGGTGCCACGTCCTTGCCTGAAATTGTAGAGGGGGGACTGTTTCACATGCCATCTAGCACGGGGCTCCTAATGCAGGGAAAAAATGAAAAATATCACTGCCAGCAGTGTTTAGTTACTACCGCAATATGAATAAGTAATATGTAATATGGGGTGTGATGCCCCATATACATAAATGCAAGTGTGTGTGTGTGTGTGTGTGTGCGTGTGTGTCTTAAGCATTTTAATTAAATTCTACCGGTAATCTGATAGGATTTTGATCTCAATGGTTCCTGGACCGCAACAGCATCCCAGTCTGGGCTCCTACCTACTCTCTCTGCCCAGTGAGTCAGACGCTCCTGGAATCCACCTCATATCTTCCCAGATTAAAATTCCTTGCAACACTCCAAAAAAACCCCACACAACAGACAGTAGCTGTGCTTTGCTGCAGAGGGACTCCACAATGTTTGCAGATTTTTCTCTGCTTCTGTGATGCTGCTTTTCCTGTCTCACATCCTGCTTCCAAACTACACTATGAGAAAATTCAACAGGGTTTAATATTTATGACTTTTCTTTGTAAAAAGTTTTGTAACTAGCATGGAAAGAAGAACTCTGCAGTTATGAACAGGAAGTCTGTAAAACTGAAGGTGGAGGATGGAGGAGAGGTCTTTTCAGTCCTCTTAAATCTCAGGCTATACTGAGTGTAACTATACTGGAAATCAATACCAAAACCCCCCACAGACTTTGGTGGGAGAACAATTAGATCACTGTTGGTTGTCTTTGAAGTTTCACACTGAGTATGTCTATTGTTTGCTTGGCTTGCATTGTCTTGAAAAACCTGCTGGCTTTCTTCCCTTTGTTCTGGGTTGCTTACATACATTAGCTGCAGTCATTCTTTTACTAAAGCTACATGTAATGGACAGGAATAGGACAACTTGTTTTAAAATTGTGTGTGACTTGTTTCATGGCCCTGTTGTGCTTCAAAAGACTGCTAGCACTGCAAAATGTTCATGTAACATCTCATGCAGAGTTAATAACCACAGTTATTTGAACCTTACTGTGCTTACCTGTAAGATTATTGTGAAAACAACGCTTTGCCATGAAGATATGAAATAACCCTCCTTTGAGGCACTCCATTGCTCTGTCAACTGGCTGCTTATGCCCACTTACAGTATCCTCACAGATGCCTCTGGTGTGAGTAAGATTCAGGCCAAGGCTTATGGATCTGCTCATAACAAGTGCAGGTGCCAGAGGCTGCACTTCGGCAGGAGTACTCCTGCTGCTCTGAGCTGGGACAGGGAGCTGAAAGAGTTGAAAACATTTTATTTTATTTTATTTTCAGCCAGATGATCTCTGATGGCAGCAGAAAGGACTGAGTGAGATATGTGGTGAGGTAGGAAAGAAGATGGGATCACTGAGCACCTTGTGTGAGCACTGTGAACAGTGCTGGAGACGAAAGTGCAGTTCAGCACGAGCATAGAAGCACTGGAGCCAGTTAGGGCATAGGATGCTGTGTGGGAGGGCCAAGGGGGACCCTGGTCCCTGTAGAACAGCCCCAGCCGATGAGCACTGCTGGCTGCTCTGGGCAAGAAGGCTCCTGTCCTCCCAGGCTCCTCCCTTGGGGTAGGTGGGAGCTGACAGGTGGCACCCCCAGCTGGCCTAATTCAGAACAAAATTGCTGAGTTCAGAGAAGTTGCCCCACCTCCATGAGTTGAACATAGGCCTCTTTGTGCTTGTATGAAACCCAACACTGCTGAGCAGCAGGGGTAAATGTGCAAAGTGGGGGTGGTGACTGCTCTTGCACAACAGGAGAGCACTTTTTTTCTCCTGTTGGGTTCTCCCATGTTAGCTTGAGTTTGTCCAGATGGGTCCACTAATCAGGAGGAAGCTGCAACACCTTTGTACTTTGGGAGGTCTGGACAAGGCTTTGTGGTGGGCTCTGTGTGTGCAGAGACTAGGGGTTCTGTGAGGATCCAAATGAATGCAGCAGTGCTGGTAGGCTTCTGGGCTTCCACCTCCCTGATGTGCATGCATCTGTTGTTTTCCTTCATGCTTTGGGTTTTTCTCTTGTCCAGGATGTTTGTTTTTCAAAGCTCACGCAAAGCCTTACTCTGGCATTGCCCTGGCATTGGGAAAGTAGAAGATAAGAGAGCCTCTTGTTTGAAGAGACAAATACTTGTAAATATGTCTTGGGTATTTTTCCCTGCACAACATCCTCTTTCTGTGTACTCATTTGGAGAAGCTGTTCTTCACTTCTCCTCTAAAATGCTTTTGTGCAGCATTCTTGATGCAGAATGGCTGGCAAGTCCCCTGCAGAGGGGACTGATTGATCCCTACATGTACACATATATAATCTGTTGAGCGATTCTTCACAATAAGAGGCACTTCGCAGAAGTAAATTATTACTACTATCATGCCATTACTTCACTCCTTTGGAACAGGGCCATTTCCCCCCAGCTAAATATCAGCATTCCCTGCTAGACAAATAGTAGTGCAGATACTCCCCGGATGAGTCACTGGGCTGCTGCAAGAGTATGGCAGCTCGTCCTCAGATAAGAAGCCCATTACTCGTGCGATGTGTCCTGTCACCACTGACTCAGAAACTGGAATACCAGGGTTGGTCTTGAGTCAGCATCGCTATGGTTCTGTCACTAGGCTGCCTTAGCTTGCCCGACGTTTTCGTTTATGATGAAAATACAGGGCTGATGATGATCAAAGCAGGATCTATGCGGCTCCAGCAGACTCTGAGTAACTACTCTTAACACATTGTCCTTGTGGAAATAATTCCAGGGCAGGGGCTTCCGAAGCTGCCTTCACGTAGAGCCATATCCATGGTAGCAGTCAGTGGCCTGATCCCCATTTATCCCTCATGAGCTTCCGGAGCCTCTGCTGAGTCCTGATACAACCCTGAGGGACTTATTTGCCGACCGTGGTCCATCATCTGGTTCTCTAAATCTATTTCAAGACCTTATTATAAGTTTCATTGGCTTCTAGTAGCTTGGAAGGTCCTCTTTGAGAGGAATTCAAATGGGCAGGACTTGTTCCCTGAGTGATCCCCCAAGTCTGCTGTAGTGTATACTGCGGATTATCTGTAGATCTTTACTTCCTCCTGATTTGCAATGAGTAGGGCTTTGGCTGCTTTTAATTTCCAGGTACCTTTTGTACTTGGGAAGGCTGTAGGTTGAGCTAAGCTGAGAGAGCAAAGATGCCTGTCTGGGAGCCCCTACCTTTCTCATTTTATTGTTTAATCAGAGCAACACATGGGAGGGAGCACTTCATCCAGTAACAGCAGGATTCAGTGTAGTTTGACATCCTGTGGTTCTGAGCAGTGGGTGACAGTAAGTGATCTGTGTCCAAATTGCTCAGCAGACAGTGGGTTGGAGGCTGAGTGCTGGTGCCTGTGCATGTTTGCTTCCTTTGGGGTATAATAAAAGGCCAAGTCTCTGTAGCTGGAGCTTTGCACTAATACTCAATGGAAATTACTGCAATGTCTACAGCAAGCTTGTTCTGAGGAGACTAACGTGCTGATTCTTGCCAACCAAGCTGCAAGGAAGTTTGAAACGGCCGCTGAAAACTGTATGCAGGAGCCTGTGAGCATTGTGGAGTTCGCTTGCCCTCAGTAATTTGCCTGGTCTTACTCCCTTCGTTTCAGAATTGGTAATACTGGAGAAAAGAAGAGGCTAGACCTGCCAGGTGGCACAACCCGGTGTAATTTCACTGAACAAAAAGGAGCTGTGGTACTTTACACCAGTGAGCCATCCAGTGTGAGGCCTTAAAAGCTTTAAATTGATGAATATTCTCCGCTGATGGCTGATTATCATTGGTACACTGTTGTACAATGCCTCTAAAGTGCAGTACTCACACAGTACATTCAGAACATTGCGTAAGCCTCAGGCTTGCTTCTCTTTTAGACTTTTTTTTGGGCACCAAAATTCACTCTTGTTTTATGGTATTGTAAGGCTGGAAAGAAGCCATCATACCCTGGCAGCACTACTTGGGGTGCGGATTTATGCGAATGAGAGAAATGTGTCTGTCCCTCTCTGAAAGTTCTTGCTGCCTTGGCAAGTTGGATGTTTTTCAGGTTGGCTTTATTTATTTATTTCCTCATTGCTAACTCTTGCAGCAGAAGCTCTCGCCACGCTGACAGTATGTACAGATGTCCATGCCTTGCTCTCAGATTCCCTGCAGGCAAGCGATGATAAATGGGGAGGAAAAGAAAGATGGCTTTTAAAGAATGACCTTAGGAAGCAAACACTGCAGAAATAGTTGCTACGCCTGGAGTTTCATCTGTGAATATCCAGGGAAATTAAATGCATATACAAGTGGGAAATGCATCCGTATCTTTGGGTAGAGAAAGCTGAAAGTTTTTCCATAACAGCTGGCTCTTTGGTGCCAGACTTCTACTGATGTATCCGTGCGTTTCTTTGTTAAAGAGAGAAAGAGATCATTGCTGAAAGATAATTTTAAATGAAACATCAAATGTGCAGTAACTCTTATATTGCCTGATAGTCCTAATTTTTCTCATTGCCTGTCAGATTTCCTCTTGGCTTGAGAAGAAAGCGTCTCCTCTGTCACACAGCAGCTGGGCCGTTGATGGTTAACTGTTTCCATGACTCACCTCTCTTCTTCTCTTTCTTTCTGTGAAACTTGTGCATCTTTGGCATTCATTCTGAATGGTATTTGCCCATCATTGGATATTTATATTTAAAAAGAAAATCAACATTCGTTTCATTCGTTCCACAGCTGACACTGGGATCATGGAATAATATTAATAATCCTTTTGTTGCCTTTGGTTATTTCTTACAGAATGTTCTTATGCATAAAGTTCCTAAAATTCTAAGCATGTATTAAAGAGGAGAAATGAAAAAATGAAGTAACTACTGAAAAAAGCTTAGACAAGAACTCAGTTTGAAAACTCACTTGCATTCAGGAGTTGTAAAATGCAGGTTGTCTATGCATGTGGGGGGATGATTTTACCTTGCTCTTAGGAGTGAAGGCAGAGACACCATCACTTCCCTATTCTTGCTTTGACCTCTGGTGTCACCAGAATGTTTCTGTGTTCTGCAAACTCGGTGCCTCTTTCTGTCTTGGCCATTTCTTGCTGAGGCTGAGGGTTATTGGGCAAAGGTTATGAAACCTTCAAAGGTTTCATGAGTTGGAGATGTTGAAGAAGTAGAGCCTGAAAGTTATTTTGAGGGAGCTTGAAAACAGGGAAGGGAGAAATGAAACAATTAATTAAAGATTTCTCTGACCATTTTTAGTCTATTTTTATTTGCTTTGGCTGGATATAGCCTTGTTTGCCAGTGTTCATGTAAATTAGATGCTCGTTCTTATAATCCTTGAATCTACATCATTCCATGGAAAAGTGGACTCCGTCTTCCAGGGAATCAGTCTCAGCCTGTGTTGGAGCATGAGAAAGTAGCAGATAACCAATGCTAGAGAAGAGCTACTCTGACTGGATATCTCCGAGTTAAGAACCTTAAGTTCTCTTTTAAGTCAAAGAAGAGGTGTTTTTCCTCTCATGTGTCCTGAACTAGACAGCTCATTCCCTAAAACTGTTGATTTCTCTCCAAAGCTTCTGAAGACAACCCAGCTCAGCTTATTGCAATTGTCTTAAGGCCTGATGAATCCCACCCTTTTTAGCTCTAAGGATGCAAAGGGGAGCTGAGGATTTTTAACATTTGCAGGAATTGTCGGCCCCAGATTTGGAACAAGGGAGTAGTTGTTCAAGTTAGACACAACTGATGAACCAGCCTGAATTCAGTGAATTGCTAGTAACGTCACACTCAGCACTAAAAGAACATGGTGTTTCCTGTTCTCCACGGACTTTTTTAGACTTGGGGGAAAAAAAAATCTGATATAGCCCAAAATTCTCACAGAAGACTGCATATGGCTGATGCCTTATATAGGTTTAAAGGAAATTCCCATGACCGCATTTGACCTTCCTTTTCTTCTTTTTCTTTTTAAAAGAACACAATCAGCATCTATATAGTTATGCACCTGCATATTATCATGTACTTTGCACATGATGAAATTGCTGAGTTATGTTAAAATTGGCAGGATGCAAGCTGATATACCTGCCAAGACAGGGGAAAAATTAAGTTGTCTGTAAAATAGTTGCCTTCACCTTAGCAAACTTGTTTTAGCTACGGCACAAAACACTCAGCAGAGTACAGAATAAAACAGTCATCTCAATGAATACAGAAAGAATAGCAGAGTGTTTTTTGATATGTGCACACTTGATGCAATTCTCTTGCAGAGTACTTCCCTCTGGGAAATAAATATTGTTGTCCCTGGTCTATTTTGCAAGTAAATCATCATTTTATTCACCTGAGTTTCATGCAGTTCAGCTTTTCTGTTGGAAAAGGAAAATCTTATTATATAAAGAATGAGCTCTAAGCTACTGACTACACAGAAAATCATTCTGTATTTCAAATCACAGACTGGTTTGTTGTTACTTTATTGAAAAGAGCAGATGACAGGAATAATTGCTCTGATTGATAGTTTGGGTCCCAAATGTCCAGAACCTTGCTAGATTTAGTATCTAAGACCCAATATGACAAGATTCATACCCACACTTAGCAGTATGCAGTGTGCACAATCCTCTTGACATCTCCGGAGGCAGATACAAAGTATCCAGTAGAAGTCTTTGAACAGCTGGAGTTTCAGCTTCCAGGTTGAGAAATGTGTACTTTAAATACAGCGCTAAGCCCCCAAAGGCTGGGTTCTGGTTTCCATTCAGCTCTAGACTAAGTGTTACATCACATGGGGAATGAATCATAGCTCAGAAGAAAAGTATGCTGTGTGACTGCATTGAGCAATTTGAATTCCCTGGGCAAAAAGTCTTCAAGACAGACATTTCTTTAAATGCTCTGAATTTAAGTAGGAATAAGTAACACAAGAGTCAAACTGGCTTTTTAAAAAATTTTTTCATGTAGTCATATCTTTGGTACAGAATAGTATAGCTCCATGCAGGTGATGACGCACTTCATTGGCTTTGGCACTTGTTTTGCTTCTAAATATTTTAGTGAGTTTTCTTGCTGTTGCAGAATTCCTGGCTGAGCCGAAGGAATGTGCCTGGTCTCTGGCAACTGCAGTCAGCAGCACTGCTGTCACAAAAGGAGTGGGCGAGTACACATTGCCAACGTCAGGCTCAACTTTGGGGACAAAACAGTATAGGAGCAGAAGGAAAACTGTAGGATGGATGACTGGATGTGTAAGCAGGGTCTGAAATTATTTCAAGGAGAATGCAAATGTGGTTGTTCCAGGCCTTCACATAACAGTTTCCTCCTGGGGAGAAGACTCATCACAGATGCTCTTACAAAAGCCTCTTCTACAGAGAGGCAGTGGGGCAGAGTACTCAGACCCCAACCCTATCAAACACTCACGTGTATAAATTGTTGAATCATTGATGACACAGTTTTAAATTGTTACAGGCAAGAAGTAGCTGGTAGTTTTATCTACTGTTACGGATAAACGGTTGGGACCAATAATCCAAAGCCTTTGTTATAACTGTATTACAAGTTTATTATTTTCTCTGAGAGTGGTTATGAAAATGAATTAGGCAATAATGCAAATCCCCTTGAAAATATATAATAAGACATAGTACACTTTTTCCCATGCCCTTTGGGTGCATAAACTGAAATTGAGATCCAAAAACTAAAATAAAGATCCTCCTTTTGTTTCCAATAGACTCTTTGCTCGCACTCTTAGTTTTACCATTTCCTCAAGCCCATGAATCTCATACAAAAGGTATGAATTTTAAGGGGAGAATAATGACTGTCAGGTGAGTTTACATAATTCCTCTTCATTGCCCTTTGTTCAATTATTTTAATCTTTAATGGTCTTCTTGTTTTCTCTGTATATAAATCAAGATACACAGACATGCAAAATTAAGTATAGGAAAATCAACTGCTTGCTTTATTACCCAGTGAGGATGGGCAACAGGGGTACTTGATGCTATTGGCATCCAAGGAAAAGTGCCTGAAAAAGAGTTATCTTTTTGTGCAAGATTTTCTTTGTACTGTCTACACCTTCCAGCCCACATCTTTAAAAAGAGTTGGAGTGTGATCCTGGTGTTGTTGCATTGGCCTGTGATTGGCGGGCACTTTGGCCACGCCAGGGGACAGCTGACAGATTGTAGACTGTTCCTTCACCTCCGTGTCTCTTTCCCACATAAATACTTGCCTTTCAAGAGGTCCTTGTGTTTTACACCAATACGACATTGTATTTACAGCTACAATTATTTTGCTATGGTATTCTTCATAAAAAACTAAATTAAAAATTCTGGAGAGAGGAAAGATGTTCATTTATCTTTTTATAAACAGGATTTTTCTACTCAGTAAGTAGAGTTGGAGTGTAAAGTTCTGTTCCTGGGTAAGCCCATAAGATTGCTTAAAAGAGCTGGCAGATTTTCCTACCACTTCCCATTTTGCCAAGGAGAGTGATATTTCAAACTTAACATGAACTGTTGGTACACTTCCCAGTTCCCTCGTTAGAACAAGCTTGATGGTGTTGCCCACTCATCTTCAATTGTAAGCTTTTCCCAACCCATTTCCTTTTTTTGCACATTGAAAAAGCACTAAAGAGAACAGAATCCTGATTGTAGCGGAGGCCTTTGGGCGTGGCTACATTAAAATCATGGTAAGTCTTGGACTGCAACCCTTCAAGCCACCTCAGAGGAGGTCAAATATGTGAACTGAGGCCGGAAATGTTAAATGCCATGTTGATTTGGAAAGTGTATTTTGTACTGTCTCAAAAGATAGAACTGCATTTCAGCTGGTATAGAGGTTCTAACTTTGTTGAGGTCAATGGATCTCACACTGATTTAACTATTACAATCCACTTGGATAGTAATGGTTTGTAAAAAATGAGTTAGCTAAAGATTTTTCCACTCTGGATGATGTCTCTTCTACATGTCTTTAAGGAAGGAAGGATGGGCAGAAACTTTGAAATAACATAGGTATGTGAAACCAAAGCATGACCATCAGCAGGAAAAGACGTTGAAACCGGAGAAGTCGAGATTTATATTCAGATTTTGGACACTAACTAGAGGAAGCCTTGGGACAGCCTTTATGAGGAAGAGAAAATGTGAACTGTTCACTCTTGTGCAAATCGACTGTATATTTTGTGTGCTGAGATTGTGGCAGCAGCACTCTATGGGTCAAAGAACATTTGTTTGCTTTCACATTAATTTTGAGAAATGAATGCTGTTTTGCATTACTAGTGCCTGAGTATCGTTACATGCAGTTCTCTTGAGACATATAGACTAGTTTTGTCACTGACTGGCTTTGCTTTGTCTTGCTTGGTTTCTTTCTTTTAATTCTTCAATTCTTCTTTTTCTAATGGGGAGAACTTTGCTCATGCTTCCCGGTTCATGATACTGCAATCTTATTCACAGAACAGCTGTGACGGTGGCGGCATAGGTGCAAGCTTCCATGCTGCATCCTGGCACGTTGCTTGTCATTACCAGTTTGTATTATACACTGCACCCTTGTTCTCTTATGCTGGCATTCGGCAGTGCCAGCAAGCACCAGTTGTGATGGTAGCTTTAGCGTCTTCCCTACTTCTGTGTACTTACCTACTCTGTATTGGGTTGGCACCACCAGTTTATTTAAAACAAGGCTTCATACAGGCATATGGCAGTAATGATATATTGAACTTATTGCTCTGGAGCTTCAACACCAGACAAAAGAATGTATAGCCCCTGTGGTCATCGACACTCTTCCTCTTTGGCTGAGAGGCACGGGTCCAGCCAGCACCTGGCAAACTGCCTTATGAGGCCCTCCCGCCTTTGCTGCCTCATTCACTCTTTGCCAGGGTAGACAAGTTCTGAGGTTGAAATGATGGACTGAGATCCAAGAAGATAACTCATGCCTCTGCCATAGATGTTCCTTCTGATCTTGGAGAAGTCGCTTAGTGTCTTTGTGAGTGCTGGGAGCAATAGCTCTGTTCTGTCTTACAGGACTCTTGACAGAGGGTTAACTTGTTTACACCTAATAGATCCTGCTAAAACTGTGCAGTGGCTGAG
This sequence comes from Penelope pileata, assembly GCA_013396635.1. Taxonomy (NCBI): domain Eukaryota; kingdom Metazoa; phylum Chordata; class Aves; order Galliformes; family Cracidae; genus Penelope; species Penelope pileata. The sequence continues at coordinate 3,734,751 of WBMW01003636.1, read as the reverse complement.
GTGCAGAAGACAATGGATGGGAGGGAAGGCACAAATTACTGTAAGGACAGGCTGAACATGCAGCCTGAAGGCAATCAGTCTGCATCACCTGGTTTTGTAAGGGTAAACTGATTAACCCTTATGAAATGCTGAGATATGCGAAAGCCATAGAAAAATCCTAAGTATACTGGCTAGCACAATATCCGCTTACAGTTCTATGAAAATCCATGACAGTTGTTTTGTTGCCTTTTTTTTTTTGAAACTGAACCTACTGTTTTCAGCATTTTTTTTTTCTCTGCAGAATTACACAGTGCAGTATTCAGAGCTGTGAAAAAAGGTTAAATTCAAACAACGCAATTGAATTTTCGGCTATAAGACAGACCAAGCTGAAACTTAATTGTGTCGTTGGAAGCCGATGTAGAGGCCATTTGCAGTGTGGGGACACATAAGGGAGGTTTTTTCATTCCCAGCTTTCTTTTCTAATATATATTCAAGTGCAAGAGCAGATTCTGGTTTTAGAAATATATCCAGAAGTAAATCCCACTTCACCAGCACAGTGACAGAGCCTTTCAGGGGCTCTGTTACTGTAGGGGTTCAGGGGGTGATGAGTTACACTTGCAGTTCTCCCCTTGCTGCTCTTGAAGGTGTCACCCTTACACAAAACATCAAACTATTCCACGGTACAGAGGCTAGAAACGTGCCACATTTCTGCTACTCTGCCATTTCCACATTAATCAAACATCTTGGCATTGATTTCTTTAATTGCAGAGGTGAGATTTCAGTGAAGATTGATGTATCATGGATTCTAATCTGACTGAATTGCCCTACACCAGTATTCCCTCAATTTTTGAAAGACCTCAGTGTTCCTCAGGTTTGTAAATTACAGAGCAATTTTTTCATGAGCGCTCTCCATGTACAGTGCACAGTGATGGGAGAGGGGGTGCCTGCATTTTTCTTGAGTGTACAGACAGGGACATCTGCAGTCATCTGCATAACAGACCAGGAAAGCAATCCTCTCACACTTCTGGTTTGTACTTTTGCCTGTTTCTGGGAGGTGATGTCCATAGATGGGCACCAGCAACTCAACTCAGGTATTCTGCAAACACACAGGAGTTTTTGTAGAGTAAAGAGCTTCTGTAAGTGCATGCCAGGCTGGAAAGAGCTTTTGAAAACTTCTCTGAGGGCAAGGACAACCTCATTCTAGCATACCTGAATTGAATGCTTTTAGACAGAGTAAGGTATTGGCTTTGTAACCGTTGACTGTCTTCAACCTTCATAACTCGAGGAAACAAGAGTGAAATAAAATGCAGTGAAGAAAGAGTCCCTTACTGCTATGGCAGCTGGCTGGAGGGAAGCAAAGAAGACTGGCTTGAGGCATGCCCACATGGATGTTGGAAGTGATGCCAGCGACTTGCTGATTTCATTATGCTCTACCGTCCCAGCAGCAAATGGGTTCAACCTTTCTCTCCTACCTTCCCCCTTAGTTCTTTTGTTTTCCCTCCCTCTTTTTATATATTCTCTCAAGTTGCTCACCTTCCCTTCCTCCTCCTTCTGCCTCTATTGTCAGCAGCTAAAAAAAGCTGCTTGCCTCAGGATGGGTGTCTACGGGCAACTCTGTGGGAACAATGCAGTTGCCACACCATAGAACAAACCCTGGCCTTACAAAGTGCTCCCTGGGTTTGTACTCCGCGTGGGGAACTTGAAGATGCTCCCTTCTCTACTCTCAGCAGCTGTTTGCAGAGTGTAAAAACATGTCCACGTTCTTTTCTGCTTTCATCTCTTGATCATGTCTGACCATCCCATTTGCCCCATGATTTATTTCCCTGCAATTACTGTTGTTTTGAATTCTGATTTCTTGAGACCGAAATGCTGAATGCAGGGGACTTCCATGCATAAATCGATGCTTGCATCAAAGATCAAGATAAGTGATCGGACAAATAGTCTGCCACAGTTCATCACGTCAGTTTTGCCTTGAGAAAAGCCGAAAATCACACATACTTAGTCATATTGCTGACAGTAGGCCTTCAAATTGGGCTGAGATCCTCATTTCTACCTACTTATTCTAGCTCAACAGTAATTTGTTTCTTTGTTGTCTCATGAAGAATAAACTAACTTCTTAGTGAAAGGCTTGATGAAGGGAAGCAGAAGCATATTAACCATAAATCTGTTGAATTTTGCTTCCATGTGAAAGCATTTTTAAGAAACTTGATTTTTGTTTTTCTTTCACTTGCATTTGCTCATTTGCAAAATTTCACGTGAGCATTCTGAAATCCAAAGCCTTCTGGCCAGGAGGAATAACACAGATTAAAATCAACCTGGCAACCTGGTCTAGTGGGAGGTGTCCTTGCCCATGGCAGGGGGGTTGGAACAAGATGATCTCTAAGGTCCCTTCCAACCTGAACCATTCTATGATTCTATGATTCTATGAAAATGGGAAAATAAAGTAAAAAAAAAAAAGACCTTTTTTAGAATTAAAACTCCATTTTGATAGGATTGCATTTTACATATTTGTAAATGTTCTGCTTTTGAAACTACTGATTGATTTGTATTTATTTATTTATTGGAAAAAAATGCTGTTCTTCAGGCAACTCTACCTTAAACATTGGAAATGTCTTCTTGTGAGAAAGATCCTTACCTCTGTGGAAACAGGTGTCTCACAGAACATGAATTCCCATTGCCTGAGACAGATAACCTATTACACGTACTCCCTTGATTTCTATCTTGATTATGCTGACATGACAGTTCTATGCATTTTTTTGTTGTTCAGCTTTATTAATATCTTAAATACAGTTGCAAATTTCAGTTAACCATTTGGATACCTATTACAGACCCATTTTCGTAAGTGAAGAAAATCTCACAGCCTTGATTTCTACAGCTTTGACACTTTCTTTTATGAAGGTGTCAGCCTCTGACTTGTAGTGCAATGATTGCAGTGACACTGACACCTATATATCGGTGCTGTTAACACTTCCAGTTCATGTCCTCTAGATAAGAGCTGGCTCTTGGAAGTCTCTGTTGTTTGCTGCAGGATGTGCCTGCAATGCAAAAATAAACAAACGAGAGAATGTCTTGCTTTTTAAATCTGTAGAGAAAATCTTGGTTGTTTTTTTTGTTTTACATGACACATTCAATGTGTGCTAATTTTCAGTTGAAGCTGCGTTTGCTAGAGGTGTTGTTTAATGTGGTGCTGTTGGTAGAGAGGCACAGAGGATTAGAATAGTTCATATTATATTCCTAGAGGAAATTCCACTTCAAAGTAGCAATGGCACTGTAGTAGTGGCAATGGCACTTTCTGCCTGACTAGCTCTTTACATTTATGATCTACCAACCAGGACCAGAAAATAGAAGTTAAAAAAGACTAGCATGACTTTCATTAGCACTTCCACTACCAGTATGGTGCAGCTGTGAGTAGATATTATTGCTGCTCAAGACAAACAGCTATCCTGGAGGCAAGAAGGAGAAATGCCCTTGCTGTGGAATTTCCAAATCGAGCAGAATTTGTCAGTGTCTCTAAGACATTAGTGAAACTATAGCCACAGAAATTATCCCAGAAAGAAAAAAAAAAAAGAGAATATTTGTGTTTTACTAACATTGTTGCTTTACATGGCTGCTTTATTCTGGCATAAACTTCTGGCACTTGAAAAGGTGGTCATGTTCCCTGTCCTTACCCTTACTAAGCACTTGTTCCTGCTGATGCCTCTTCATCATGGTGAAGAACCTGGTGACATGAACATTGACGTAATTCAAGATGAAATACATGGGAGAACAGATCCAGCTGAAAAGTACCTCACCTGAATCTATGATCGGTGGGATCAGNTTGGCTGTGTTCAACACTGCCAGGTGTTATCAGTTGTTTCTCTTCTGGGAACAAAACACAGCTTCATACCAGACACTGTGAGAGAAGTAATTTCTGTTAGAAACTAAGACAGTGTGCCTGGCCAACACTTGTGCTGGTACAAGGGAGGCACCAAGAGCAAGGAACCAGATGAAGGACCTCACTGGCCATGGCCTTGTTTCTGAGTTGCAGACAGTAAAGTGTACTTCAGTCATTGGTATTCTCAAAAGTAGCTTAACGAGTCCCCTTGCAGAGAGCAGGTGGAATGCAGGCTTGGCTTGTCTGGTCAGAAGAGCAGGTGAGGAAGAGTCAAGGATTCTCAAGCCCTGTCTGCCATGCCAGTTAATGACTCAGATACACAGAGGTATACCAGGATCAGCAGCAAGCTAAGACCTTCTCATGATGCTCATCACGATGCTCACGAAGTGCTTAGTTCACTCTGAATCAGAAGCAAATCTTGCATAGTCAGCAGTTATGCTATCACAAAACTGGCATAACAGGAGAATCAGGTCTTGTGTTGGTAATTAGCCAGTTTCTTCACTTTGAGCATTCCCAACCATTTTAGTAATGCTTTCCTCATCTTCTCTTTGTGTTATCTTCTCTGAAAGATTGGGACGGTTTGATTTTTCTCCTGGTGCCAACCATTGGTCTCAGTATCCCTTTTGTGTCTATGAGGAGGTTCTTCACCAGAGGGCATTCGGGCGCTGGCACAGGCTCCCAGGGCAGTGGTCAGGGCCCCAAGCTGCCAGAGTTCAAGGAGTGTTTGGACAACGCTCTCAGACACAGGGTTTGGATTTTGGGTGGTGCTGTGTGGAGTCAGGGGTTGGGCTCAGTGATCATTGTCAGTCACTTCCAGCTCAGAATATTCTGTTCTGTTTTGTATTAATTAGTTGATCTCTCCTTTTGAATTTTTCAAATCAAAGAGTTAACAACACACACACATACACACATACAGACACAGACACATCTACACCTATTCACTGCCATTAATAGATTTTTTTAAAAGATCCCGCGTAGACTGCGCTTTATTAATCTGCATAAGGTAGCATAAGAGGATAAACTAGTAGTCCTAGTATGAATTTATTTTGCAGGAAAATACATTCCTTCATGATGAGAGCTGCTGAAATAGCAAATTTTGGTATTTTTTTATCTTTGGTTTTTAGTGTTGTATTTTTTTTTTTCTTTTTTTTTTGGGGGGGGGGTCTTCCTCTTTCCAGAGTGCCAGTTGTATGGTTTATTTAAGAAAATATAGCATTAACTATAGCATATACACCTTCTCTACTCCTTGCCGCCTCCTGGCAGAAGAGCGCGTCTGAGAAAACTCAAAGGCATGTAGCTGGAGTTGCCAAGGGGCTTGACTCAACTTTTTTGAGAGTTCCTTGAAAAGAATTTTTTATAACTGGAAGAACCACTACATGCAACATAGCAGATGTCCAGATTTCAGTGTCATCTGCTATCTTGCCTTGGAATATTTTAGAGACAAAATACAGTGCCTGGCTTTTTTCTCAACTTTTCTTTTACTTTTTTGGACAACTTCAGCTACATGAGATGATTGTACCCACCATAGCTTCCCATTTCTGCCAGATGACTGAAAAAGAAAACCTGAAGCTAAATTTGAGTGTGCTGTCTTTTTTGGAATACATTTAAGTGTGCAGTTCATTTTCTTTCTCTATTCAAGCATTGCTTCTAAAGCATATCTGTGAATCACTTTTAGAAGCATCAGCCATGGCCATTTCAAAGCATCATCTGCTTAACAAATTCAGAGTAGATTGACCTGTTTCCCCGTGCTGAAGTAGTTTCACTGACTTGTTAATTTTAGAGGATGTTTCCAGACAATAGCTTTCTTTCTTCTAGAGCCTGATGGATCTGGTTTTGATGCCTCAATGTCAGTAGGAATTTACCCCACGTATGTTAATGTACCAGTAAGTATGAATAAGAGTATCACCATCAAGTCTTACACAAACTTCTTTCAGGCTCACCCACCGCCTTCTATTTTGTTCTTTCCCAGTTCTTCTCATTTCTCTCTTCCCTCTCTGTTTATCTTGTAGTCCTTGTTTCAAAAGCAGATCCTGTCCTCTGGAACAACTTGCTGTTACTGCTCTTGGACTTTTCAGATCACTCCAGATGGGACTGTATCGTAATGAAACCTGTTATCAGGCTGGTGTAACATTTGGACACTGTTACAGAAGGAACAAACGCTGACTTTACATCACCTTGGGGTTCCTCAGTGCTGGCTGATCTCCAGGGTCCAGATGTGGGGCTGGCAAGGAGTCACACGAGGTTGGCCTATGCAGCTGCACTATGATAGAAATACACAAAAAGCTATTTTTGATAATGAAAACAACATAGCTTAAAAAAAAAAAGACACCTTTCCATGCCTTGCATGGTCCTGTGCACAGTGCCTGGCACTGCACCCTGAGAAGGAAGCAGTGCGAGACATGGGAGACCTGCATTCAGTTCTTGGCTGTGCTGAGAATTTCCTGTCACCTTGAATACGTCCCTTATTTTTGTGCTGTAGCTATTTCTATTTGTAAAATAGGGAAAACGTGTTTCAACTCTTCATAGAGTAATTGTGAAGGTAAATCCAATAAAACACTCAAATACTATTATAATAAGTAATAATGCTGGTTATAGTATTCCTTATTTTCCTTATAGTCCCATAAAGACATCTCTCCTCTCCTGCAAATGCACTGCAACCCAGCAGCGGAGCGCAGGCAGATGACGTGTGGAGTCTGTTGGTTGTGGTGTCTCTTGGGGTTTGGCTTCAGGCAAAATGTGCATGCAGCCATTTGAAAGAAGCCCACGCTCTGCCATAAAGTGGCATTTTGGTGCCATTTGAGATTTAAAAAGTTATCTGTGTCCTTGGCTTGATCCTGTTCCAACTGAAGGTGATGGGAGTTTTGCTGCTTATTTCTTAGGTCTGAGCTGAGTAAGCTGGCAGTGACACATAAAGAGAAGAGTGCCAGAGAGGAAGTCACTTCCATAGTGCTGGGGAAAGCAAGAATGTTTTGTACCTCTCTGAAAACACAGGACTCTGACTAGTCCACACAGCCAGGGGCAGGCTGCCAAAATTAATGTCTTCCATGCTGGGGTTTGCTAAGTTGTTCTGCAAGAAGACTTCACTCCCCTCAGGGTGCTTTATCTTCCTCTACACTCCTTTCCAAATGACCTCTGCTGGTTCCCTCCTCAGGGCTGCAGTCTGTGCAGGAGTCTTTGATCATCACTGGACTTCAGTGCCCGTCCTGTTGCCTGCTTGCAGCAGCACTACTTCCAATACTTCCTTGCAAACCTGCTGCAGCACTGCTGCTGCTTTCTTGCTCTACAGAGCTGGCAGCTTGCTAAGGAGTAGCAAGGAACGTGCTCCATGCCCTAAATATGACATTTGCTTTGTTGTTCATGAACCCAATGTTGGACTGCTTCCAGAGGACAAAACCTCTGTGGACCAGTATTGAGGAGATGCTTACAGGGTCCTTGCACTGCCCTGCCTCGAGTGGAATGCCTAGTGCCACACTTGTGAGTGAGGCTAGCAACTGTGCTTGATTTCCTCAGGACTGGCCCATGCAGAAAAGGTGCTGGCTCTCACCTTCCCCACTCTGCAAAGCAGTTTGGCACACAAGTTGCTATGCTGCGTGCAGTGGAAGCAACAGTGCTGACGGAATTGGAGGTAGTGATGCTAAAGCTGGGTTTGCAATTTTTAGCGCTTAACCAGAGTGAGCCCCAGTTTGCATGAGAAAGGATGGATCTTCCTCACAGCTCAGGTCAGATTTAGCAGTAGGTACAGCAGCATTATCTCACGTTACTGTGTCTTCATTATTTCAACAGTGGCCTGTTTCAACTGGCTGTGAGATAGCACTTCAGGAGGCGTTAGGCATAATTAAAACTAACTTTCAACTGCCAAAGCAAATAACTAGACTAAATGCATTTTCCTTTCCTTTACTTTGAGTTGTCTTTGTTCCTTGGCTGAGAGGAGTTATGTGGTCCTTCATAACTGTTTTCCTGACCCTTCTCAAGTTTGGAGTAACTTGAATTAAAGAGCTCATGATCACTTCTGCAGTGAGCATCTGGGCCTGGCTCCATCCACAGTCAGAGTGTATGAGCAGGGAGTTGCTGTGCGGGGAAAGTTGAAAGGCACAGTGCAAAAACAAAAGCCAATTTGCAGCTTTTCTGTACCTCGCCATGCACTGACATTGTTTTGATAGCTGAGAGGTAATATCTCTCACTGTACTGAGAGAGAAGTATCTGTGTGGCCAGTCCTCCTTTATAACGTGTGTGAAAAGGAAAGCGGGCCAGAAAACAGTTCCCACCTAGTACAGACATGCTTGCTGAAGAAAATTTGGAAGATAGCATCTACAGAAATGCCAGCCTTTCAAAAGCAACAAGAATCAGGAGATTACCTGAGCGTTGCTATCTCATTTACAGAATCTATGGAAAATGCTCTGGAAACATGATCCACATGCCTGTTCATTTTTTGGCTGTTATGCAAAGAGTAATTACATTATCAACCAACCGGTAGAACAGGCAAACTCCATGGTGAATGCTTTTGTGTCCACCCATCTATTTACTGGATGAATGATCTTTTTACTTCTTCTGCATCTGACTTGTAAAGGATAGAAGGCAAACAAGAATAACAGCAATCAAACCATGAAATGAGGTAATGGGGAAGTTTGCTTTGTTCTGAGGCACCATGCAAAGACCCATTTTTGACCAAGTCTGCAGAGATAAATTCATGTGACTAAATTTGATCCTGTGCAGACCTATGTGTCCTGAAAGCAGCACAGCCATTAAGCTACCAGACTCCGTGGACCTACCCCTCAGCAGGGCTCGCAATTTGGGGTGCTGCACTGCTGTTGCACCTGCTGCTCCAGTGCTCCAGCAGCCTCTTCAAGCAGGAGCCAGCTCCTGGTGATGTGTAAAGGTAACCAACCTCTGAACCAACCTGATGCTTTTCACTCAGGAAGGAGAGAGGGGAGGCAACAATGTTCTCTGGCATTTGAAAGCTGCTCACCTTACCTTTCTTGCCTTTTCAGTGTACTGGATTCTTGCTGTAAGACTCTGAAATAAAACTCACTGAAGAAAACTAAGAGATTCCTACAATGTCAGTAAGCTTTCAATCAGGCCAAAAGAACAAGGTTATGTGGTTGCTTGTCTCTTCCAGTTCTCCTGTGTCCACAGCAGCAGGCTGTCAAATCCAGTAATTCACATAAAATGACCTTCAGAGCACAAGATGGAAAGAGCAACAGCAACAAATGACATGATAAAAACAAAACAAAACAAAACAACAAAAAAAGAGGAGCTGATACATTCTGTAGTTTCTCAGTTTCCCAAGTTAAATGATTAAATAACTGCAATTGAAAATCTCAAGGCTCAACTAATGCCATGTGTGCCTGTCATAACTCTCCTGCGGTGCCTCACCAGTGTGATCAGCTTGCCTGAGAACCTGAAATGTCTCCCTTCTCCAGGTCTGGCAGCATGGACCTGTCTGCCTTGCGACCGGATCACTTTGCACACTGGCCACCTAAGCAGCTGAGGGTAGCCGAGCTTCTCCAGTTGACTCCAGCTGGCTGATTAATAATGTCTCTGCTGTAATGTCTCCTCTGAGACTGAATACCCGAAACTTTTCCTGCTCAAACCTGTGTTGCCCCTGTGCAGAATGTTGCCCACAGTGGGCTTCTGACTGAGCAAAGTTGCCATTGCCTGGCTCCAGCAGGGTGCCAAGCCTTGCTGCTGATGTTACATGACTCATTGGTGCGGGATGAAATCGGGTCTAAGAACAGCAGAATTTGGTCTGAATCACCTGTAAGTTAACACTAAGGAAATGGAGGGTATTTGGAATGCGTCTTTTGTGGCTTGCTCGTGTCTGTAGCAGAGAGCTCAATGAATTCACAAGTTTTAATGCAGCGTCAGAACAAACATACAGATAATGTTGTTATACTACTCCAAGTGCTGGGTGAAGAGTCATAGCAGGAGAACAAAACTCACTGAACTGTTAGATGTCTCATGATGGATGAGTCAGAAACTCTTTGTTTCCTGCTACACTGTTACCAATTTAGCAGGCTGCAAAACCAGAAAATGGAGCTGTGGATGACAAAGAAGAGATCATTTTTGAAAAAAGGCCCACAGCTTGTGAGGTAGATGAAAGATGTGATACAGCAATTACAGAATACCAGGAGACACGCTATGTGGGCAAAGGGTGTGTCCCTGTTCTTCAAGCATTTGAGAAATTAAATTCCAAGTTATCATTCTTTCCAGTGATTTTCAGTGGGCAGGAGCAGGTTCTTTCTTCAAAGAGCGCTGGTGGATCCATCAGATGACATGCTGTATCTGGCACCAATGGAAAGATAAACATTCCTCAGCAATCCTCAGTTTGCATCTTTTGTGAATTCCTGTGGGGAAACAGTGTTTTCTTCAGGGAAAGTTTAGGAAGCAGTGCTATCAGTAGGATGTCTCAGCACAGAACAGGAGCAGTTCAGAGGTCGTTATGAGGCCCAGGCTGAAGATCACTCACCTTTGCTTCTCTCGTGTGAGCCACACTTAACAGTGAAATTCATTTCATGTGTACGTGATCCAAGTAAGGCTTCATCATCTACCACTTAACCCCAAAGATAAATGTTAAATGAGTTAAATGCAGCTTTGGGCCATGTGTAAGCCAAGAAAGGTAAGTGAATTTGCATTACACTAGATGTATGTTGGTGAACTAAAACAAATGACTTCTATAAGATTTGTCAAGCTTCCTGTAAATTAAAATGTTCTCTGTTTGAACACCAAATGTTGGTCAGCAGAGCAACACTATATAATAGGTCTACAGAGTGAGTCACGATTGCTTCTTGTCATTCTGCTGTTTCAAGCTGAATGCCTCAAAAAACAGAACTGGGAGATGCAAGATAGAATAGGAGCCTAGATTCTACTGGCACAATTTGAAAAGTAATTAACAAATATGGCCAATAGTGACTTAACAAAGATCCATACTTGAGAAAGGGGTTCTTGAGAGCGTTATCATCTACATTCTGCTTTATTTCAGGAAGGAGTTTAAAAAGTGGTTGAAGGGAAGTAAAATCAGAGAAGGGCCACAAGAATTATTGTGGGAAATGAAAAACTCGAAAAACTCTGAGAGTGCTATCTATTTACTTTATAAAAGAACTGACTGAGGAATAACTCAGTTATGATCTGTATGTACCAGCACTGAGACCACAGCATGAATGGACTTTTCAGTATAGCGGACAAAAGTATAGCAAGGGCATTAACTGAAAGGCAGGCAGTTCAAAATAGGAATAAGGTGCACATTTTTAGCAGCAAATGTAATTGAAGCAATCTACCAAGGGCTTCAGTAAATTTACCATCAAGGAGAATGCATACAGAGAGACAGGAAACTTTTCTAGAAGACACCTAGTTGAAGCAAGAACTAATTCATGGAAGTTCAATGACATGTCATATACAAGAGGTCAGACTGGATTATCACAAATGAGCCATTAGAGCTTTTAAGTCCAAGAATTTACGGGAGATTGAAAAGATATTAACAAATTTTCCTCCAGTAGAATGCCCTTAACAAGGATCAATCTCTCTGTCTATCAATGGATTTCCCATACTTTGCATCACTGCCTTTAGTCTTTCCCAAATAAATTAGATTAGGGTAGTGAGATCAATAGTGATTTCATAGCGTCTTCTCTTTATCAGCCTGCCTCAGTTATTGAAAGAACTGTCTGGTCAAAATATAAAAATACTTTTATTCCGTTTGTGAAAAAAAGCCATCCAATTACATGTCATTACAGAATCTTAAAATAATTCTTAAGGAAGTCTTAATGAACATAGTTAAACTGCCAACTGAGAAACGCTACAACTTTAAAACTTAAAAAATTAGCTCTGGGCGTATATTTTATCAAGAGAATTTTTACAAAATAATTATGTTTACAGTTTCAATTTAAGGTTTTTCTGAGTTAGTCAATGCAAAAGTTTGAGTTAGGCCATATGAAAAATAATCTTTATAGACTTTAATAGCTCCACTGATGTTCTTTCACCTTTCAAATATTCCAAACTTGACATGTGCTAAAACCAAGTCTGGAAAATGTCAGTCTCAGAAAGCCTGCTTGTCAAATTAATAGCAGCTGAAAAAAGAGGAGTGGTTATATTAAAAACTGAACTCAGTGATTATTATAATGGAATTCTTGTGCTATTATCAGTCTGCCTGAAGTAAGATGCAGACATTAAGAGACCTGCCAGCAGAAGTTGCCTGGGAGATGTGCTGAAACAGCCTGTCTCTTGGTGCCTGGGCTCTTTTTCCCCTGGCTGACTTCATTCACAAGCCTCATCATGCCAGTTTGCTCCAGTCCTTCCCCCTCCCTCCCCAGCAGAGTCAGATGTTGCAACCTACTTGCAGCGAGGAGATTCCCTTCTTGGGTGAACTTTCTGTTACCTGGCAGGAGAAATTCCTCAGGAATGAATGAAGTCTCGCTATCTGTGAAGCAGCTAAAGGATTAGAGATGTCTTTTCAATTCACTGAAAGTTCCTGATAAAGAGCACAGCAGCACTCTGCAGGAAGTGCACAAGAGCACCGACCCTATAAAAGACTGTGAGAGATTTTTGCAAGTCCAAGATGATCACCTGTGTTAGATATTGGCTATTATTGTCCCTGTTCACATGAAAAGTGATACATGTGATGTCTGCGTATTTCGCAGGCTTATGCAAGTCAACCCACACTGCTGCAAAGTGGTTATATGTTACCCAGCATGACAACGTACAAAAAGTTCAGACAGACTTTCTGTAGCACAGTGAGATCAGCAGGGCCTGAGAGAAATCTGCCTTTTTTTTTTTTTCCCCCCCTGCTTTTGTCTTCCTCTCTTCTCTCACATCTGTGCCCTTCAGGTTTTTTGTCGATTGAAAGACCTTCAGGTGAAACCTGGAGCAGAATGTGCTGAGTCAGGCACACAGGTGATTGTCTCACCACCACTAGAACAGTCCTTTGGTGGCTTTCCAAGAGCTCCTCAGCAGCTGCAGCTGCTGTGCCATGGTCTTGCCCCTGGAGATGTCCACTGCTGGGATACCCAGGTGCTGCTTCCTCTTCACCTTTGACTAAGGTAAACCTAGCCTAAAAAACAAAACAAAAAAGACTTCAGCAAGTGAAATAGTCAGGGGCTGGGAGCGTGGAATTACAAGAGTTTTTGAAAGAGCTTGTTTCCACAGTGAATGGCAGCCAAAATGGCTGTGAATCTCATTTCATTTCAGCATCTCGCAGAAAAACTGCCAGCCTGATAATAGAAAAGATGATAATTGTACGTTGTTTAATCTCATCTGGATATGTCCCCTCCAGTGGTTTCCTGCTGGTAAACCACAGAGAGGGAAGGCAGTAGTAAGTAAACTAGAGGAAGTGAGATGAAATATTGCCTGCTCCTCTGGTTAATAGGGGATTCGTTTGAAGGATATTGCTAATTAAAACCAATAGTATTTTCCTCCATCTGAGCTTTCAAAACCATTTTCAGAGGATACAGAGGACGTTTTGTTTCACTGAATTGCTTGTAGTTTAGGGAAGTCACTGGGATGAAATATTAGTGTTGTGGTAAGTTGCGCTTGTGCTTTGAGAGCAGTGCATGAATTGGATGCCTTACAGATTGGGAGTACATGGTTTCACTCACATCGTGTCCAAATGGAAGGGCAGCTTGGGTTTAGAGGAGCAAAATCCACCCTCAGCCTACTCTGAGGAATGAGAAACTGCCACACAGCTGTGGTAACTGGAAAAAGGGCTCTTGTGTCCCTGGGCTGTGTGCAGCTCCAGGGCTGCTGGAGCTGCAGGAGCACAAGGCCTGATGTTGGCCTGCAGTGCTGACCTTAGCAGCCACCCATGGATGGCTTGGTGACTCACAGGGAGCGCATGAAGCCAGTGGCTGCTGCTCACAGCTTTCCTCCAGCATGGCCAGAGGGAGCTGAGGTTGCCCTAGTTTTCAATAGAGGCTTTCTAGTACACCTACACTTTCTAGGCTCAACTAGAGGCTTTCTAGTACGGCTCACTTCGTTAAATGCCTCAGAAAACAACTGAGCAATGCCAGTGAAGAGGTTTTGTGAGAGAAAAGACATCTTCAGGCACTAGTGAGACCTTGTGCTTGGCACCTACTTACTTCATCCAGATTCTAGGCTTGTGCCCAAGGCTGAGGAAACAAACCTAAATTTTCTTCAGCTTGCCTATTCATGAGTGCCTTGTGTCAGCAAAACATGCCTCATCATGTGCCTGCCGGATGTTTTCTCCACCTCCTGCACCACTTCCAAGGATCCCACTCCAGCCCACTTCCCCCACAACAAATAGAAAAGTCCACTTTTGGTTTTAGAGTTGTCACCGGAAGCAGCCTGTAGGGGGTGTTGGGTCAACTCTGTGCGTTAACAGTGTTTGAAGGCTGGCTTCAAACACGGCTGGGCTGGGTAGGCATTGCCTCTACTCCAGAATTAAGTATGAAGGCGGCAGGTGAAGGTGCTGCAGGGAAAAGTTGGCATCCGTTCTAATCAGAGTTGTCCCAGCTGTGGCCTGTGGGATGCCTTCTGCCTGGCTTCTGTTTGTATGCTCTCTGGCCACTGGCTGAACTGCTACAATATGCTCTGGATCCGTATTGTCAAAGGCTGAACTGTTCTGCTGTAAGTGATTTATCCCACATCTGGGGCAAGCGTCCTATACTAGACAATTCCAGTGAAATACCTGCATCCTGGATGAATAAGAAGCTGAAAGGATAATCACTCTCCTCTTTCTCCCCACTCTTTCCAACTACATTTTTATGTTTATCGGTTTTTAGTTTGAGCAAGGGATTCCTCTTAACCATCTGCTTTTGTGCTCTAGAGGCTTGAACAGCCCTTTACTATTTTAAGAAGCTCCCATTTACCTCTTTTCACCTGTGTTCTGTTTTCTGGCCCTTGCTCTTCTCTTGTTGACTCCCTTAGGGTACACAGATGGTAGCCTGGAAACCAAATGGAATGGTACTGAGGAACTGAGAGAGGGAGAGTTAGAAAGGGAAAAGACGAGGAGAAGAAAGGGGGAAAAAAATAAAAGCAGTGTTCACAGCAAGCCTCCAGCCTCTTCTAGCAGCAAAACCCTAATCCATATCAGAGTGCTGGATCTTGTCAAGATGCAGGTAATGTATAATTTTGGGAATGCAACCTAAACACCTTTGGCTTGTTGGCTGTAACCATTTAGACCTGTTCAGTGAGGTAGCACCATTCCATCACAAAGTGCTTTCTGTCAGCTGAGCAGTACCTGCCTGTCCCCACGCAGTGCCGTAGGCAGCTTGTTCTTTGCCGTGGGACGTCAGCCTCAGAGGGACCGCATCAGCAGTGCTTCAGCATTCCTCATGCCCAGATTAAGCCCTCTTGCACAAACTGAATTCACCCTGCGTGCAGGAAGGAGTTAATCTCACCGCTGCAGTCTGGTGAGGATTAACCAGCATTTTATCAGAGGATAAGGAAATGCCATGACTTACAGATAACTTCAGTCAGGGTTGGTTTTTTTTTAGCAGAGTGTTCTTTGGGATGGTAGGTGGAACACCAAAATATTCTTGCAGGAAGCTGATCTGTATCCGAAGTGCTTTATAAAATGAGTCTTTAAGAGAAAACCCAGTAAATAAGTGCAAACGTTGATCTTAGCGTACAGAACACTACAGCTCTGTAACCTGTTAGCACAGCGTTGTACTAGCTTCCTACGTGTGCCAAACGTCGCCAAGTTCCTAACAGAGCCATTGAGCCGCGCCGACGGTCCAGGCTGCAGAAAATGAGGCCCGGCGGAGGCAGGTCGGGCGTGAAGCTGCAGCTCCAGGCAAGCGGAGGAGCAGAGCAGAGGACACCTAGCGGCGGCGGGAGGGGGAGCAACCCCTGCGCAGCGGAGCTGGCAGGAGCCGCGACGGCTGGGAGGGACTCGTAGAGAGAACAATTTTTCTGGCGATCCAGTTTTCTTTATGAGTAAGAGATAGGGAGTAAAACGTGACTGTCAGCGAGGAGGGAATGTGCAGCAGTTGCTGCGAAGAGGCTGAGCTGCAGAAAGCCAGCGGGTTTTTGGAGGTGGGGTGGGGGGGACGCTGCAGCGAGCAGCGCTGAGCAGAGCCATGAGGGGAATGACAGACCGGCGCTGCCGGTCATTCTGTGTGCCCCCTGCACCTCTCCGAACTCCCTATTGCCCCGTCAACATTTCCTGCACGAGCTTTTACAGCAGTGAACCTTCCAGGAAGGACACGGTCTGTGACGTGGTTAAAATGGACGAGTGTGGTTTTGTTCACTTGCAGCGTTGGTTGTTTTTTTGTTTGCTGAGTAACAATGTTCCCGTGGTCTTGCTTCTGTGCAGAGCCAACCTGCCGCCTAGCTGACCTGTTTGGGAGGGAAATGGTAGCACTCAGAGGTGGCATTCTGAACAAAACAGGAACACGAGCATCCCAGCACTGAGTGGTGTTTGCCAGTGTCGTCAGAATGCATGGGGACATCTCAAAATTTGTTCTGCTGAAAACCCTGCACGAAGTTATACTTAAATACACGAATGTGCATTTAGAATGCACGTTAACTAACCTACAGTTTCACTGCCCTGGGTGCTCTGGCGTGCACCTGGCAGTTCCTTTCCGCAGCAGGACGCGGGAGGAGGGGAGGCGATGCGGGCGCAGCACTTGGCTCATCGGGCAGGCAGACGAGACACGCGGGGCTGCGCAGAACGGGGGGAAGGCACCTCTGGCTCCCACCACCTGCAGTTCACGCTCGGTGCGCGGGAGGCAGAGCTGCAGGCAGCCCCGGAGCTCCGGTGAGAGCCGCGAGCGATGGGGACGGGCACGCAGCTCGGCGGGGCCGGGCCGGGATGGCCCTGAGCGGCCCCGCGCGCAGCGGCCGTTAGCGCCAACGGCCGCGGGACGGGCGGCGTTGTCCAGGGTCTGAAGCGGGGCTGAGGGGACTCTGCGCTCCGCTAGGGTTCGGCTGAGCGACGAGGGCACAGCTCGCATCCCACCCCCACCTGTTGCCGGCCCCACGGCCCCGCCGGGGCGGGAGACCGTTTGGTTGCGCGACAGCGCGAGCGGCCAATGGGGAGTTGGCGTTCCCCCGGGGCCGTGNCTGAGCGCACTCGAGACCCAGCGCCGGGCAGAGCGCGAGGAGGTGGCGGGCGCGAGGGAGCGGGCGGCGCGCGGGACCCCGACGGTCGGCTCTGGCCGCGTCCGTTAGCGGTCTGCGGCGCGAGCGAGGCGGGAGGAGCGGAGAGGGGCAGCGGAGCGGAGCCGAGCCCGCGTGGGCGATGGGGGTCCCGCGGGCGGAGCGAGGACAGCGGCGGCAGCAGGTAAGGGAGGAGCGGGGCCGCGGGGACCCTTCTCCCCGTCGGGTGCCTCGGGGGTCCCCGTGCAGCTCTGCGGGCTGAAGGGGAGCAGCGGGTCCGGGAGCGCCGGCGTCAGGGCGGCTCTCCCCGAGCTCGGCAGCCGCTGCAGCGATAACGACACTCACGGAGCGAGTTCGTCCCGGTAGCGCGGCTGCGGGTACGGCTCGGAGCGGGGCTGGGGCGCGGGGAGCGCCTCGCGTTGAGGGAGCGGGACTTCCCCACCCGCACCGCTTCCCGAGGCGATGCGGTGCCTTCTGCGGAGTGACCGCGTACGGGGCACAACCTGAGTCCGCGTCCTGCCGCGCTCTTTGTTGCCTCGTCCTGCCCGGAGGTGGGTGCTGGGACCCGTCCTCCGAACTTAACGCGCCGCTGGCGGGCTGGCAGCCCGCGGGGAAGGGCGTGGGGCGGGCTCCTTCCCCTGCCCGTGTGACCGCGAGGGTGGGGAGCGGGCGCTGCACTCCTGACAAAGCCAACTCCGAAGTTGACCCGTCGCGGCTGCGGCTGGGGGCAGCCCCGAAGTGGGTCAGGGAGGTGGCTGCTGCCCGGCCGCCTTAACGCCTCGCTGCTCCCGGGGTTTGCTTTCAGCCCGGCCTCGCTAGGGGAAGCGAGCTGTGTTTTTTATGATGCGGAGAACACGTAAAGTTAAAAGGGAATTGCTTGCGTTAATTCTCCTGGGCTCTTTTGTGTGCGGTTTTCACTTCTAGAAGTTAACGCTAGATGGCTTTCTTCTATCAGGTATCCGACCGAGAAGGAAAGCGTGTAATCTGTTTGTGCAGCCTACTATTTCGAGTTTTGCCTATTTTTTCCCTTCATGTGAATAGTAAACTGCCTTCTTGATCAGCTCAGCACTGACGAGGGCAGAGCAGAATTCAGCTTGCTCGCTGGCTGACAGAATTCAGCAATCTGGTCGGGTCATCTTTCTGCTTATAGACGTTATTGTAAACATGCACCACCAGCATCTGAAGGAAGTTTGTTTAGTTGGAAGATAGTTCTGAGAAATATTTAGGTTTCTTTAAAGAAAGGCAGCTGGATGGGAAAGGCTGTTTGAAAATGGAAAGAAACAATAATTCAGTCCCAGTTATTACTTAGCTGGACTGCATTTTAAAAAGGACCGTAGTACATTGGTCAGCTGTTTTTCCCCCAGATTCTGCACCTGACTGTCTTAGACTGAACTGTTTTGGAGCTGCGTTCAGGAGCATGGTGCATCGCAGCCTGCTGGTGACAAGGATGCCTTGGCCTGGTGCTCGGCTCCTCTTGTACTTCAGCCTTCCTGAAGCTGTGCCTCTTGTCGGTGGAGTGCAATGTTTGCTCCCTGCTCGTTTCTTCGGTGGCGTCTCCGAAATACTTGAATCTTAAATTCGCTCTTTGAAATATGTTTCATTAGTAACGCACAAATGTTTAAATCATCAAGAGCTATGATGTGTTAGGGATATTTGAACACCACTTAAGCTCCACAACTGTTTATTTATAATTGATGTAGCCTTCATATAAAGCAAGATCTGAGAAGGCTCTGAATGTATTGCCTTGGTTTGGTGAGCTCAGTAGCATATCTGATCAGGTCACTTTAGACGCAGTGAGGAGGAGTATGTGCTTGTGAGGATGCCAGGCTGTTCCACCAATCGTGCTGGCTCAGTTAAGGATGTCATTCATACATGCCTAGGGTACAATGTGAAGCCTACAACTAAATACAACCTCATTTTGTTTTTTTAACTAGTATTTGCTTACTGTGCCAATCAGAGTATTTTTAAAGGTTTCTGCTCTGTTCTCCTGAGAGAATACAGTCTGTCTTGTACGCGCTTACTGATATGTACCATTACCCAAGTACATTGTGAAATATCCTTGCAAATGAAGAGTCAAATGAGGAACTAAGCAAAACAGTGGTCACACAGGCAAAACCTATGCCATTCTTTTACTGCGTGATGACCTTTACAAGTGAACTGAGGCAGTTCTTTCATCACTGTCAGCTCCATGCTGGACATGGTAGTCAGGCATTGCCAGAAGGCTCTTAAGTGCAGAGCAGCAGTTCTACCTGCAGGAAAAAGTATTTTCTTCTTGCCTTAGCTGGCATTAAGATTACGTTTTGATGGCTGGATGTTAAAATGTGTCCGGCAGGTTTATGGTTTTTACTGGTGAGCATTCTAGTTCGGTAATAAGGAGTGAGAAATGCAATGTTAGTATGAAGATACAAGTTCCTGGTTGTGGAAAGAGGGTAGGGCATTGGGTTATCTAGTTTCTCACATTAGTCATTTGGGATTGCCCACAGTGGCCGTACTGACAGCTTGAAATGAAATCATGGTTGGTGAATGTTCCTGTCTCTTTCCCTGCAGTTTTTGCGTTGCAGTTTAGAGTGCTTTACTTCCACATTCCATTTGTGCTCAAACTTGACAGTTGTTTGAGCAAGCTGCATTGTGAATCAGTGAAGTAAAGAGGAGATGGCTGTTTTTGTTTTATTATGGTGTTATACTCATAGCCAAAAATATTGATATGTTAGGCAGCATAATTTGTTTTCAATTCTTTAAAACATTACTTCTTGCAAAGCTAAGGCAAACATCAATTCATCTCTTTATTTTTAAGAGAAATTTCATTCTCTTAAATGTGAGTGATTGAGAAAGTTTAGGCTTAGTGTGCCTCAGTGTTTTTCTGCTTTTTTTTTTTTTTCTCCTGACTGTATTATTTTGGGGAAATGCTGTGATAACCGTCTACCACATCTGAGAATCCAATGCCAAGCACCGATTATGGAATTTGCTTTTAGTAGATGGAAAAGTATGTACTATTTACTTTAAAAATATATATATGTATTGTATTAAGAATAACATCAATTCCTCATGCCATTCAGCAGTGATGCCATGTAACTTGAGATTTTTTTAAGGAATACTTGGACTTCATATGAATTAGCAGTCTTTCATTGTAGTTTATTATGAAAGAGTGAACTTATCAGATTTACTCTGACAGAATTACGTGAGAGAGACCCTACTTTCCTTTGTAGTAAAGCACTGAGCCCAGATTTAAACCCATTTCTAGTCATAATTAAACAAACTGAAGATTGAGAAGGGATTATTATAATTGGTGATACTCTTCTAGTTTTATCTAAAGGCAGGACAGCACTAGGTAGAAATGATGCTGTGAGTGTTTTTCACTGTAGTTCTTACTAGAACTGCGTTTGGATCATAAGTGTAATTACATCAGCAGTTAGCTGCTCATGATTTATTACTGTATTCTTCTGCTTTTTCTGGATTTTTTCAAATAATGATTGGTTCAAACATAATTAAATGGTTTGTTTAAAAGATATTTTGCATCCTTAGGGAGATAATCTCCTGGACATGTAATAAATGTAAGCAGCTGCTGCCCCATCTTTTTGAACCTACAAGCAAACAGCCGTATTGGATCTGTTGTGAAACATCTTAAGAATGGTAAGTGTTTGAAAGGAAGTAGACATTTTAGCTGATGTTATTTGGGGTTTCTGTATTCCTGAAAAAAATTGCATGTACCTGCTTTAGAATAATTTTATTTATTTACTTGTTTAGAGCTAAGGGTCGTAAAGTAGAAAGATGCTTTAGTGGCAGGAGAGAATGCCTTGGAGTTAAGGGAATCTAGATCCAGAAGGAGGCTGGAGGAGAGGCAGCAAGCTGTGCTGTAGTAGCTAGGGAGCTGGAAGGTGGCAGTAGCTGAAGCTGTCATGACTTCCCCTCCCCCTCAGCAGATCTGCAAATTCAGATGCTTAAATGAAATTCTGAACACAAGACTTGGAGTTTTGCCATTGACTTTGATTCTTTTCTTACATAATGTCTTCATTTGTTGTCCTGGATCCTGCAGAGTGACATATCCAGCTTTGCAGACATCTGTATAATCCTCCGATTGCGTTACCATTCCTTCGTTCTTCCCCCTCTCCCTTCGCTCCCTTTTGTCCCCGAATTCTCACTGGTATGGTGGCTGTCGACTGTGATAATGCCTCCCTGCTACCTCGTCATTTAGGTAGGTTTTTGGATCATAGGAATTTCAAAATATAACTTCACAGACTTAAGTGATATGAAAATGACTTGATGCCATCTATGTTATATGTAATGTAAAGCTCTGATACAAATCAACAATTTGTGCTTCAATTTCCCTTTTGGGTCACCAACCTTTATTTTAAATCTGATACAATCTATGATTGTGTTTTTAGAATGCTAGAACTGTTCTTGCAGATTACACAAACAGCAAATTACAGTACTTAATAAACACTAGAGCTTCTGTGGAAATTTAATTCAAATAGAATTAGAATGCTTTTAAAACCCAGTGTGCTCTTGAACTCACTCAGAAGTTGTTTTGCTTTTGGGTTGTTGGTTTTCTTTGGACACTTATTTATTCTGTTTGTCTGAGAGGGAAAGGAGATTCTGGATTACTTTGCAATGCTCTTGTCCTTCATGTTGGATTTTTACTTATTCCCTTCACATCTGATAAATTGTTAAATTGTTAAAGGGTGTAGGAATTAAGTGGCAATTAAGGGAGATAAGAACAAAGGAGAGTAGGAACAGAACACATCTTTCTGTGTAAGTTATAAATGCATACAGAGTTAAAATCTTTGTGTTTTCTTTTTTTTTTTTCTTGGGGGAGTGAAAATGAATCCTGCAATTAATGCATAGTTAGCAAAACTGTCACTGAAAGAGTTCTCTCTCTTACATTTTGTGGAGGAGGCATTTTTGAAAGATGAAATTTTAGTCTGTAGTCTTTTTTTTTCTGACTTGTTTTTGTTTTGCTTGTTTATTTATGCATTTATTTTCTCATCTGAGAGCTACGGGTTACCTAATCACACATTCTTGCTCTCTGGTTGTTTTCATTTGTGGTTTTTGGGTCAAAACCAGATACTTCCTACTTCTAGATAGAACATTCAAGGAAACAAGTACCCCTAAGTATTTTTCTAGCCTCTCAGCACCGGAAACGAATACTTGACATGTTTAGCGTGAAATCTCATTGCAGTACCAGTGTGACCTCAAGTGAAAAAAACGTGTCTTTGTATATGCATACATCCTCATGCATAATGTGATATCATATCTGGTGCATATGCAGGCATACGTGTCTTGGTTATTGTAGTGGCCAGCTGCTCTAGGAGAATTAGGAGTAGCTTGAGGTGATCAGGTTATCTTGCTGTTCTGCTGTAGTAAAGTAAGCCTTTGTGAGGTTGTCAGGACAACAGCTTATTATTATTGTTCCTAGTGTGTTGTGTGCCTTTTTCTTTCATTTTTTTTTTTTTTTTGCTCTATAGCAGTGAAGGGAGTTGTTTCAAAGAGTGGTTTTGTTGCCACACAAGGATTGCCAGCTGTGCTTTGGGTTCAGCAGGATGCTCTGGGTTTGTCATGTAGAAATTCTAATTGATGATGAATGCAAACCCAGTGTGAGAATAATTTCATTCATTGGACTAATGCAAAACAACCCATTGTATTTACAAACCCGTAGCCTATTTTCTCAGCAGTATTGTCATTACTCCTCTTTTCTCTTTCATCTGAGTCTTGGAGGAAAACGTTTTATGTTTGACGGTATGGAACCTGTGATATGAGTTGAGACAAGGTAGGAATTAGTATAAGGCAATGTTGTGTCAGCATGCTCCACTCTGACATTGGAAAGCTAACAAGTGAAACCACTGGGGATTTCTGCTAGTTTAGTTTGTCATGTGTTCCACAAAAATGTGGTGTGCAATTGGTGCTCCATGATAAACTATACAGCCATTGTTTTAGTGCTGCTGTCTTGAAGAACTACTACTGTCATTATACAGCAAATGAGATACGCCAAGCTAAATGACTGAAAGGTGCTTCTCTGCATGTGGTGCAAGAGGTGCGGTAATTTCAACTGAAATAACAGTTATGGGTATGTTCAGGGCTGGGAAGCTTACTGGGATGTTCAGCAGTAATGGTTATATAAGGAGAGTTTTCAAATAACTTTGAGGAATTTTTTTTTATATCTTAATGTGCTAACACATGAAATTTGTTCTGGCACTTCCATGGTTTCCTTTATATTGCTGATAGAAAGATATCCCTTAGTCTGATCCCCAAAGTATTTGATCAGGATTGAGCTATATAAGTCAATTAAAGGAGGTCTAAGTAGTTAAAATCCTTCATCTAAACAGTAACTTTCTACTGCAATTTCCTTCCTTAGGCAACTGAAACAACTGCCTGTTCACAAGGTAATTTGACAGATATAGAGGCAGTTGTAGGAACTGCCTGACAGGATCAGAAGCTATTGGGATAAACCTGTGAATGCCCAAATGTTTTCTCCTACTTGACAGTTAGTCAGGAGATGGTTGTCTTCCACCTCTCAGATTCTCTGCTACTCTGCAGCTTTCTTGGAATGCTTGCATGTCTCTTTCAATCACACTGCTTTGGTTGCATAGGAAACCATTCCAAATTCTTGTTTTTGAAGATGATGAGTCTAGGTGGGGTGAACACAGTGCTCATTTGTAATCCATAGCAATAGAAGAACAGGTTTGCTTATTTCCACTTCAAATGTAGAATATAACCAATTTCCTAGCGAAGGAGACAAGATTGGTGAGGTTATCTGAATTGATTGAGAGCTGAAAAGGTGGTTGCTCAGAGTGCTTTGCCAAAAAACAGACTAGCAAATACCTGTTGAGCTCCAACGATGTTTTCTAGGTGAGTTGAGGCTGCTACTGTTAGATGAGAGGGGCTTGCTGGGATTCTGAACTTCTGTTATCTTCTTATTCTGGATCCCTGAGACATCATTACTGTTCGTGGAGTTTTCTGAATGAAGGGCAAGCAGTACTTCATTAGCCTGTGAGTTTGAGATTTGATAATTTTGCTAATGTCAGTGCTTCTCCCACTCATGGGATGCTTTGTACTTTTTCTCTGTGGTTATGTAACTTTTACTAATGAAGTTTCTGTAAGTATAATTACCCTTGATCTTTTCTATCAAATCTTGCTGAGTCAAACACCAGGCTCAAAAAATCTTGAGGCAGAGGGAGGAGATGCGCTGTGTGATTGCATAAAACTTGTTTCCCTATGAAATAGTTGTTAGAAATAGCTGATCATTCTTTTACATTCCCTGCAGCAAATGGATATTGCAATTTGTATTTTTTTTAATTTCACTACTGCATTTTTATGTACTGTTAAATACATAAGGTTATACTATCAATGTATAGAGTGTGCTGTTATCTGGTAGCATGCATACAAACTGTGTCTTTGTGTGCACAAATAGTTAATCGAGTATCTGCCTTGCTCTATGCCTATGCAAATTTTGTGACTGCATGTTAAAATAGAATATTTGCATATAAGCATAGTAATATTTTTTTCTCCTAGGAAGTAGATGTTTGGTAATGTTTTTCTTATGTAGACTGTACTCAACTGTGTCAGTGTTCACTCCTTTGACTACATTCAGTATGTCTGTAGGTCAGAAGTGTTTAAAGCTGCAAATTAAGATTCTCCTGAATCACTTCTTTACCGGCTGTCTCAACCACATCTCTCAGTGCAGTCTTTTGTGGCAGCTACAGAAATAACTGTGTGGGAAAAGTAATAATAAGATGCATCTAAAATATGTTAGTTTCCCTTTACTGTTACTAAATATGAGATTACAAGGTTGGAAAAAAAACAAACAAAATTAACACAAAACAAACTGTTCTTCAAGGACTCTCAGCCAATCATCTTTGGTCACTATGAAAATTTATTCAACTAGAAATCCCCTAAGTAGAGATCAACTATCTGTTGCATCTGTATATGAAATGCTAATCAGTTACATTGATAAATAAGTAACTTTTGTTTTAGTAGCTCTGCTTTCTTCATTACAGCATGAACTCTTTGCCATCGCGTCATTCATATGCAAGGGAAATAATACCTCTGGGTTTCCCAGCTTCAGTGGTGAAATTAGATCTCTTTTCGTGGTCTATTTACAGATTCTGAAGTTTAAATCTTTTGTTTTACAGATAAGTGTATTCTTCTTTATCCCTATGTTTTCTTCCTTAAGAGTAAGAAATCTAGTCCAGTTGTTTCTTTTTTTTGGCTTAAGCAATCATTAAGATAGCCCTCTGTGAAGTTCCTGAGTGACTCTTACATGGTGCTTATTGATAGTCTTGGGACTTTCCTTTATGTTGCTGAAACAACAAATTCTATCAGGTTAGATTTAATAGTGCATACAGCAGTTTGCTCATCAACTGTCTTGTTTTTAATCCTGACTTTCAGCATGGTTTTCACAGCATCTGTATAATCAAGTTGCAGTGTTATCTTTTGGGTGGGAGGACTAGAAGAATGAAAAAGTGGCAGGATTGTCAGACAAAAAATGTATAGTCAGTGATTCATTTTGTGCCTGGAAACCAGTATAAATGGACAGAGTCTTATCTTGTTATAGTACCTTTGTCAATGACCTATAGGAGGGAATGAAGCCTGTCCTCGTCAAATGTGCTTGTGACCTCACGTTATGGGAGTCATTGGCATGGCCAAGGAGAGTGCTGTGTGATTTAGAGAAGCTGGAGGAATAGGCCGTAATAAACCTCGTGACATGCAACAAGGATAAATGCAAGCTCTTATGCCTGGAGTAGAAGGGGTAGAATCTCTTGCAACAGTACATTCTGGGGGCTGCCTGCCAAGGAAGCAGGTTTACTGAGGTGGACGTGAGTCAGCATGCCTGTCTGCTGTGAAGAATGCTGGCAACATATTGTGTGGGTTGCTCTGAAAGAAATGCCTCCTATTTTATTTCCATGGAAACTACAAGAGATACAAAGAGCACAGTAACACTGTGATAGAGCAAATTCTCAGCTCTAAAACACTGTTTTTCAGCATAGGCACCTCCATTAGCTATGTACTTTCACCAGCGATGAACAAGAGCCTGCATGCTGGGCTCAAAAATCTACACCAGTGGAGCTGACCCACTGTTGTTGCCACTGCTGAGAGGCACTACCCACTACCTCACTGTGCTCACATCCCACTGCTGGTCCTCATCATCATTCAGCAAGTGTTGATGAATGTCAGTGGGTGCCGTTATTTCTGCATGGAGGAGTTCAGTTCCACCCCTTTGCTCCATCTGCACTTCCATGTCAGGCACCATTTGGTCAGAGTGCCCCTCTGCTGCCATCTGTCACACAGCAACAACATGGAACGGGATAGTGGTGGGAAGGTTCAACCTCTACTGCCATACCACCAACACTACAACACTCACAACATCTACCTCTGATGTTGTGAGCCAACATAATGAAATAGGAGGCATTACTTTTGGAGCGGCCCTTGTGGGTTTTATGAACATGAATACAGCCAGGAGATTGCCAGTGTTCAGCATTCCTTAGGTGGCACTGGCTCTACCTCCTCTGGTCTTGATTCCACAAGTATATGAGCAGCCTTGATTTAACTGGCACTGGTGTGGTGGAGAGCCACACAATGGAGCTCGTAAGGAGAGGCTGAGGGAATAGAGTCTGCGTAGTCAGGAAAACAGAAAGCTCAGGAGCAACTTAGTAGCTGCCTTGTAATGTAAAATTAAGTTATTAACAGGACAGCAATGGGCTCTTTATATGATAGGAGGATAAGAGACAGCGATCATAGTCTAAAGCAGGTGAGGTTCTCTTTTTAGCATTAGAAAGCAAAAATCACCCTGAGGGACTTGGAACAGGTAGTTCAGACAGGTGGTGGAGTCTGCATGCTTTCCAGTTCTTAAGACCAGACTGGACAAAGCCCTAAGTCAGTTGGTCTGAATTCAGTGAATTCAGACAGGAGGTTGGATTAGAAGATGTCCTTGAGGTGCCTTCCAGTGTGAATTATTCCATGAAACACCACATTTGCTGACAATACTTGGTCTGGTAATTTAGAATTTTAGTTGATATTCCACTATCTCTGTTTCTACTTCATCTATTGTAGTGCAGAATATTTCTCTGTTAAGATGTTGGAAATATTTTTATGTAAGTACTTTGTACTGCTATTGTATATTCTTTGTTTAAACCAATTGACAAGAATTCCCAAATAAGTTATTGGCAGTTAAGCATGTTATAACTATAATCCATAATAAAAGAATAAGTGCTTAAAGAAAATAGCATCCTTTCAGGTTTTACTTCAGATATACAGTGCTAACCTTGTCACTGAATTCTAAAGCATGATTAGCAATACTGGAATTCAAATGTGTGAACATCTGTTGAACTATTCAATTGGATCTCTTCCAACAGATTGTTTTACTGTTAAAGAGCAGGACAATATGAGTTTGAAATTGGCTCTTGGTCAAAACTGCATTTGTATTTAACTCTCTTGCACTGAGTACTGATTTTATTATTGTAAAACTTCTAATAATCCATGCTGGAGTTATCTCACTTTTTATTTTTATTTTTGCGGTTGCATGGATAAATCATATAGTTTAAGAATCCAAAATCAAGTGATTCAGCTCTGAAGCAGCTACTGCCTGCGTCTTCTTACATCCAGTCTTACCTCTTAGGTTCATTAACAATAAACAAGAACCAGGAGAACCTCAAAAGGTTGAGATGATTCCTGTTCTTGCTCATTCAACTTCACACTAATTATACTTTCAAATATTTCTATGCTTACCTAAGCATGAAACGGACCTTCAGATCTCTGTTTTGGTTTTCATATGCTGTTTTATTACGTGTTTGGCAAAAAAAAATCAAGATTATATAGCATTCAGCTTCAGTATTAAGAGATTGTAAATGCATGCTGAGTTAAGCAAAACAAACAGGAAAAGGAATGGAAAGAATTTCCTTTAGGGTAAAACTCTTTTAAGTTGAAGTAATTCTGATAGTGCTTGTCAGTTGGCAGAGAGGATTACAAATTCACTTCTGGTGATTTTTTTCTGGAGATTGGAAGGAATTTATTTTTGTCAGCTTTTTGGAAAGGATATACAGAAGCTTAGTCTGATGTCCTTTTGAGTCATATTTTCAACAAAAAGACATGAAACTTTTTAATTTTATAAAACTGATAGATCTCAAAAGTTGTTGAATTTTAAGCTTGATAGGTACAGACTGGCAGTCCTAACCTGAAGCTTCCTTTGCCCTAAACTCAACTATTTGTATCCTTATTTAATTCTATTACTTTATTAAACAACTATATCGTTGACCTCTTTAATTAATCTAGTTCTGCTCTGTTTTGACTTACTGATGGGTTGTTGGTATGTTTTTGTTTATATTTTTGTTTGTTTTACTTCATTGTTTTTTTCCCATCCCATACATATAATGGAAAGCTGCTCCAGGGACTTGCTTACTGAGGACTAGAATTTTCTGCTATCTTGTATGTGGAACACATGCTGAGATTGCAAACCATTTGTCTGTGTATTTTTTAACCAGTATCCTTATTTAGCTTACACGCTTTTCCTTTCTTTCTGTTATTTGTAGACATCTTACTGTCAGACCTCATTTTTGTGAGATTAAACCAGTCAAACTTTAACTAGTCTTTAAATCAGACAAACATTTAGCTTCTCCTATGCAGTATGGCAACTGGAAAACAGATCCTTCTCTGCACTTGTTCTGTTTGTATTTTTTTTTTT